>PVIH01011196.1:41639-70830 GCA_004025045.1 Sigmodon hispidus | reverse complement strand
ACCCTGGCGCTCACTGAGGCCCTGGAGGTGTCCTCTTTAGACTCTGAGAAGCAGTCAGGAAAGCAGAAGCTCCTGGGCTGGCCAAAGGCCTCCCATCTGGACTGGAGCGCCACCACTGGAGGGGCGTTCATGAGGAACATCCTAGCAGGCAGGCTGGTGCTGGGAGGCAGGGCTTATGGGTCAGCCCATTTCATATCCTAAAGTCTCTGGCTGGGGAGGCAAGCCTCTCAGACCTCAGTTTCTCCAGCAGTACTAGGAGTCACTTCTATGCTGTAAGTGGAAGACTAAGGGGAAATATGCTTTAAAATTCCAGCAGTCCTTTCCTTTCCCCTTCTGGTTTATGTTTTTTTCTGTTCACAGCTTATAACGACGGACCCAGAGCTGGGCTTCTCCGACAGTCTTAATAGTTGTTGGTCCAACTACCTGGTCTACTTCAATCTTGGGAGCTGTCATTCTGGAGAACCCTGAACTGGGCCCAACCTGCACCCGCTGGCTCTCGAGGGACGCAGGGCGCAACAAGCGCCAAGCAGGAGCGGGAGGCGCCTCCCGGGGACCGCGACCCTCGCCCATGGCAGCGGTCAGCCCCAGCCACCGACCCGATCCGGAGCCCGCCCGCCGCGGCCTGCACGGAGAACCCGGCCCAGCTGCCCGCCTTGCGCCCCGCGTCCCTGGAGGCGCTCGGCCCGGAGCGCGGAGAAGCACCGACACACGCGCCCCGCCCTCCCTCGGTCTGGCGCCCGCAGCCACCGCGGAGTCCCGCGGGGACCCCGGGGCCCGGCGCGCCGTGGGAAGCGCGGGACGGGAGGGCGGGGCCGGCGCCGGCTTGTTTCTTTTTAAATACAATCAAAATTTCATGTTACTAAGAAAAGTCAAGTTCAAGAGTTGGGGACTGTGAGGCAAAGAGTGAATTATGGAGCTAGATCTGGAAAGAATTCAGTCACATGACTATACTGTGCACACAATGTTGGTGATAATTCAATGAGAGCCACACAGAGAATTTTCCTAATTTACAAGACAGAACATGAGGGGTTTTTTTCTCCCAAGTATCATGTCCATAAATGGTCAGATTGTGAGGGACCTTTCTCTTGGCATGTTAATAGTTAGTTTGTGCCAATACATAAGGTTGAAGGAAGGCTTCAGAAAATAAAATTAAGTATGTTACGGTGAGCTACTGTTTAGAAGTAAATTTTGTGATGAAGGAGCTGGCTATATGGAGCTTGGCTCTCTGCCCTAGAAGGAAGAACTCCAGAGAACTATATGAGTACGTTGTGACGGTCCCCATTTTCTCCATAGTCTGTTTCTAAGAGACGGAAGACATTTCTTAGTTTAGTTTCAAGCACCTCATGATAAACTGGGATGATGTCCTGGTTTTAAAAATCTCTACAGTGGTTTGAGCTTTGGATTATTTGATGCATGGAGAATTTCACTAATAGGAGCTGCAGCAGGACGTTTCATCTTCCTGTGCTTCTAGCTGGATGGCTGCCATCCTGCAGACAGATTTCGTTTAAAAGTGGGTTCAAATTTGGTCCTAGTACCAAAACTGTTACATGCAAAGTGCCTGTTACCACACAGTGCTGAGAGAGGAGACAAGATATTTGGGCAAGGAGAGAAACAGATAGATAGATAGATAGATAGATACATATATACATACATACATAAAACCAGAGACAGAGGCTGTGAGGGAGGAAGGGAAGGGGAAGAGAGAGAGATGCCAGACTTTCTCTCTCTGGCAGATAGGGTGGAGTGAGATCTGGGCCCACCGGACTCTTCCTGGGGCTGGAGCCGGACAGTGAGTGTCGACCCCTAGCCATGAAGGAGGTATGGGGGGGGCTGTGGGAGGAGGGCACTGAGTCAGGAGTCTTATTCAAGCAGAAACTCGTTTTATTGCTTCAGGCCAGAACTTATACAGGGTTGTGAAAAGGGGGTGAGAGTCTTGGGATGGAGTAGGTGGGGTGGGGAATAAGGGCCAATAATATTTTACCACGTTAGCGGAGGCTGGGCAGAGGCGGTCTTAGATCAGGCTGTACTGAGTCACTCACACAAGGAGTTTATGGTCAGAGACAGGTCACCAAACTGGGCCTCAACCCCAGGCCTTGGAGGGAGGAGGGGGAGAGAGAGAGACAGAGACAGAGAGAGACAGAGAGAGAATGAGAATGAAGGACAAAAGAAACAACTTTGAAGTGCAGAAAGAGGATAGAGAGACACTGAGCGACCCTGGGCACATTTCTTCCCAGAGCTCAGACTAATGGCCTAGTCTGAGTCCCCAGCCACTCAGTCATGTTTCTGAAGCAAAACGTGCAAGCTTTCAGCAGGACAGCACTACTCTGCTTGGAGTGATCATTTACTATTGATAACATCCCTGTGCGTGACTGAGAGTGACTGTGTGTGGCTTGGGCTCAGTGTGACTCCAGGCAGGCCACCAGGAAGAAATTTCCGAGGTGACAGGGACAGCAACTATGACACCCTGTAAGAGTTTTTTTTTTTTTTTTTTTTTTTTTTTTTTTTTTGACTCTTCTCACCTGTGGGATCTCCGAATTCTTCCTGTTTATGTCTGGTAACCTCACAGGCATCTCTTAGGTTTTCCAAACAACAGAATACCACAGCCTAAGAAAACCATTTTCCTGTTTCACTGCCTGGAAGTCACCCAGAACCTATATTGTCACTGGTTGTAGAAGAGGAGACTGCTGTCTGGAAGCATAGCACGCTGTTCATCATGTCACATGGGCTATTTAGCCATGTATTCTAGCATCATTTATTGTATATATTGCTCAAGGTCCTGGAAGGATAAACCAGAAAAACAAAAACAAAAACAAAAACAAAGCAAAAACAAGCAAATAAGGCCAAGAATGCTTTACAAATCTGGCTCTCAGGTTCTATCCTCCAAGAGCACACAATCCATTGGGGACCCCATCTGTTTCTGGATTATAGGACAACACACCAGGACAGCCTGAGGTTATGTTTAAATGGGGCTGCTATCTTTCTGTATGCAACCTGTAGGGCTGCATCAGGCAAACCTTTTGAGATTCAGATAGTAAGTTGAAGGATCAGTGATATTTGGACAGGTTTTTGTGGAAGGAGAAAGAACATCCACCTTATGTTCTCAAGGAGAGAAATGGCACATGGTAGAGATGCACAGGGAACCAATGGAAACCAACTGTTTGGATAGTGAAAGACTAGCTTACCAGGAGTGGATAGTAGGTGTAGGGGACCTATGGGACTGAGACTGGCAAGGTGGATAGGAATTGTGTTAGGGAGGGTCTTGAGGACTCTCTTATTTGATTTGGGTGGCCCCAGTGCAGGATGATTTCATTTCCCATCTTTACTTAATTATGCCTGTAAAGATATTATTTTCCAGAACTTTGATGCTGCACGTAGACATGAAGTTGGGGGTTTGAGAACTCACTGAAGATGAGGGGAACCTAGAGCTGAGCATGAGCTGCTTTGGATAAAGCAATAAGAAGAGGCCTTTTGAAGGGCATCATAATGGAGTGAGGAGTTGATGGAGGCTAAAAACAAAGGTATTTAAGGTTATGAGGTCATCAGGAAGAGCAAGAATTAAACCTTTAGGCTTTGCTTAGAAAGAGTAACAGCTTGCTTATCTTCTGTGATGTGAACTTTCTCATCAGGAATGTGGTTGAGCTATACGCACCAGGAGACAAAATCAGAGTGAGTCATATAACTGAATCCACTCAACTGAGATTCGACAGTTTGCCCATATTTGTGCCAAATTGGGTCTGGTAGGAGATAAAGAATCAGCTGAAATTGTGTGAACATTATTGACAGCCCATGACATCTACTGAATCTTTGTCTTTCTCTAATAAAAATCACTTGAGAGAATAGGTGCCCAGGGGGAGCCAGTCAAACCCAATATTCAAATTCTGAACAGTTTGCTTGGGGTCCCAGAAAGGGTGAGAGTTGCATTTGAAGCAGCATAATGGGCGAACAGTGAATGGGATTTCTTCGTGGAAACACTCCGGTGATCTGTGTTCTTAATCCTAACTGTGACAGTGGTCAGGCTCTGAGCATAGGATTGTTGCAAAACTAATATTCATGCAATCATGTGGTAGGATGTATGTGGTGAGACTTGCTTATGTCATAAACCAGAGAACAAAAGAGAAAAAGCATCAAGCTGCCACAGTAGCTTTTAAAAGAACACCTTCCACGGCCCTAGGACCTTCTATAAAATCACGTTAGGACTAGTGACCATCTGGGTTGTCTGTCTGTCTGCTCTGATTGGCAAGTGGCAACGTTTTAAAGGTCATACTGTCTGTCTACCCCAGTCAGATGACTCAACATTCAGACATATTTGTTACAGGGTTTCGGGAGGCCCAGCTGTGGTTTCAGCCTCTGGATTTTAACTAGCTTTCTCATGTTTTAACAGCACTGTGAGGCAGTGTCTGGAAGTCAGAAATTAAGCTTATTGAACATTAACATGGGTGTGTCCGTGCTGGGTGGTGTCTTTCTTCCCACAAGTAATGTGTTTTGAATTGAAGACATTCTATGGTCAAATGGCCTTCAGGAACATGCACTAGTTAGCGGCTGCTGAAGACTTCCTTATGTAATGGTGCTGAAACCAAAAAAATCCCCAAGCTGGGAGTAATCTTGAAGTAAGTTTCAAAGGTCTACCAAATTCTCTGCAGAGCCCAGTCATGGCAGAGTGACAAGAGACTTCATTCTGTAGGGACATTTACCACCCAGGCCAGGGATGCAGTGAGGGCTGGAGCACAGAGCAGCCCAAGACTTTATCTAACTCTAGACAACTTAGCTTAGGATATTTCCAAGGCAAAGGCTTGATTGTGCTTATGGAAATGTAAGCCTGTTCACTGTATATTTCTTTCCTTCCTAAGATGCCCTTTCCCTTTGGAATAGTGCTTCCTTTTCTCAAAACAATGGGACTAAGGTGATTCTATATGTTTTTGAAATTTTTAAAAAAGATTTATTTTATGTAAATGAGTTCTCTATCTGCATGTACAGCTTTGTTCCAGAAGAGGGCATTAGATCCTACTACAGATGGTTGTGAGCCACCATGTGGTTTTGCTGGGAATTAAACTCAGGTCCTCTGGAAGAGCAGTCAGTGTTCTTAACCATGAAGCCATCTCTCCAGCTCTGAATTTTTTTTCAACAGATCATTTAATCATTAATTACTGCATTTGACATAAAAATTATAAATTTGCTATAAAAAGGAGGAAGGGGTGTGGTCAAATGATGTGTGGTAGACACTTGCTGGTTGAATCTTTAGCTTCTGTTGTTTTCTTTGCGAAGATCACATGCCAGTTTGGGAACCCATGGCTGTGTGGAATCTGATTCCTCCTCAAGCTTTTGGATGGAATACATGCCCCAAATTAGCATATTTGTCTCCCTAATCACTGTGATTGGTTCTGAGTGGACCCAAGACTTAGAAAAGTGATTAGAGTGAATCTCAGGGGTTCTGCTTTGAATACTGCGTCAACTCCCTTCTTTCTCCTACTCCATGCAAGTGAGAAATCACACAGCCTGGAGACCTGTGCATAGTTATTTTAGAACAACAAATCATCTAGGGCAGAGACTAGAAAAGAGGAAACTGGAGGCTGAGGTGCTTTGGTTAACTGCAAAATCAAGCCTTACCCGAAGGCTATGGACAGACTTCACAGTTACAAGAACCCATACATTTCTTTTACCAGGCAATTTAGGTTGGGGTTTTTATTATTTGTAACAACAATAACAAAAGATTTGTGTCTTATTCATAAGACAATTGTATAATAACCCCAGGATACCAAAGACTGGGTACTGGTGTCTATCTGCTTCATGCCAGCAAGCTGAGAAAACTTCAAGTCCTGTGTTCCTTCTTTTTCTGCTGGGCCTCGGTTTTGTCTCCCTTGTGCAAGATGGAAGCTGGGCTTGTTCAAGGTTAAGATTTCCTGAATCCAGCCTTCTGTCCAACCTGTTGCAAGCAGGCTTCTGCTCCTAACAGGTCTTCCCTTTCAGCTTCTGGGTGGAGTCCCGGAAGTGATCCCTGTCTCTCACCCTTGTCCTCTTGTCTTCTTTATCTGCTCTAGTATGAAGAAGATGCTGTTGATTGGATGTGGTTTCAGTGATTATCAAGGGTCCAAGGCCTCAGAGGTGATAAGTAGAGTGGTAGAACCTTTAAGAGTTAGGTTCCTGGGTCCCTGGGTTCCTGGGTCCACTGCTCTCAGGAGAGATCAAGGTCAACCTGTTATGGAATATTAACTCAAGATGTGTTACATTTATTTATGCTGTGAAACATTTGTTTAATGATGCAAAGATATATTCTTTTATGTTGCATTTGTTTAACTCTGTGAATGTGTGTTACTATGCCTGTCTGAAACACCCTATTGATGTAACTAAGAGCTGAACGGCCCATAGCTAGGCAGGAGAAAGGAGAAGCAGGGCTGGCAGGCAGAGAGAATAAGTAGGAGGAGAAACCTGGGAAGAAAGATGGAGGAGAAAAGAAGGAGCCAGCCACCCAGCTATACAGACACCTGGCTATACAGACACTGAATAAGAAGGGGAAAAAAAGATACACAGAAATAGAGAAAGGTAAAAGCCCAGAGGCAAAAGGTAGATGGGATAATTTAGTTAAGAAAAGCTGGCTAGAAACAAATCAAGCTAAGACCAGGCAGTCATGAAAAATAATAAACCTCTGTGTGATTTGTTTGAGAGCTGGCTGTCAGGCTCCCAAGAGCCAAAAGAGTAAAAACAAACAAACAAGCAAAACAAAAACACAAAAAACAAACCAACAATAATGCTCAGGCAACCTATGATAGTTGTTTGCTTTGAGATAGACTGTCATTATTTAGGCAAGGCTAACCTCAAACTCATAACTTTCTATCTCAGTCTCCCAAATTCTGTGATTATTGGTAAACTTCCATGTCTGGCTCATAGTAATTCTCACTAATGGTTATTTAAAAAGTACAAGCCTACTCCTGCCTCTGCCCCAGTCTCTCCTAGTTTAAGATGTGGCTCTCTGTTCTGACAATGCTCCTACCTGGATATGATATCATCTACCGCCTTCCTCAAAGGCCAAAACCATGGAACAACATCTTGAAATGCTGAGTTTCTTAAACTGACCTAACTGTCATTTGTTCGCAAATAAATTTTCCTGAGTATTTGTTACTGCAACACAAAAGCTAATCCACAAAGGATGTATCAATTCTTCTTCCTAAAGAAGCACTTCTTTTTACTTTCTTTTCTTTTCCATACTTTGCAACATGACTCATGTCCAGCCTTCTGTATATTTCCTGAATCCCCTTAGGCTGCCTGCTCCTTCCAAACTAAATATCCCCATAGTCTTTGAAAAGCCTACCAATAGTAAAATCAACCTCCATTGCTCACCAAGGCCACCTAAGGCTTATTACATGAACTCTAGTTAGTATACAATGAAAATATGGAGCCAGATATTGGGGAAAAGCTGGAATATCAGAGAAAGGAAACAGACCACAGTCAATTCTCACCCAACCAAATTCTCAGACCAAACACAAGTAAGTGCTATCTTCACAGGTCTTTAGCCTGGCTGATTGCTTCTATAGAATGAATGAATTTCTGCTTTATCCTGCCTTATATATCTTCCCCACCCAGCTGTTTCACTTCCTGGTTTAACTCTGTATCATAATCCTAGAGTTTGAACTTGAAAACATATCTAATATGACTATAAGTTTAATTGTAATGTCTAGCTACTAACTGGCATTTCTTTATATCTTAATTAGTTGGTAATAGTAATTTTTAAGGACCAGCAATTTGTATTACATTGTTAGATAAACTGTATAGGTATAATATCTTGAACAAGGATAGAATTATATGTACAGTAACAAAATTAATTTCAGCTTTGTATTAATATACATGATTTGTATACAATATACAAAATCCAATCCAATATAAAATATTTAAAACTAGTAATTGCTTTTTAAAAGTAGATTTAATAATCTACTCTTGTATCTAAGAAAAGATTATTTGTTTTTTTCTTCAAATCTCTCTTGTTTAGCTTTTTTCCTAACCATAACCAATAACAAATTGTAATCCATTACCCTAAACAATGACAATCATCCATAATCCATTGAAAGACCCAAAACCACTTGTAGCACAAATTCTAGTTGTTATTAAATGAAAACTCAGAGCCAGATATCAAGGAAAAGCTGGAATATCAGAGAGAGGAAACAGACCACAGTCAAATCTCACCCAACCAACTTCTCTCAAGGTAAAAGCTATCTTCCAGCTTCCTCAGCCTCTCTCCTCTGTCTTCCTATGCCTGCCCTAAATACCTTCTTCGTGCAATTGTTTCACTTCCAGGTTCAATTCTGCATCATATTCTAGAGTTAAGACTAAAGATGTGAGCTATTATTTGGTAGTTAGGCCTTGAACTCACAGAAACACAGAAAGATCTCTATCTCTGGAGTTATGAGATTAAAGGCATAAGTAACCACTCCCCAGGTATAGGTCACCACTCCCCAGATATAGGTCTCCACTTCTGATCTTTCCAGTGCTGGGATTAAAGTCATGAGTTACCACTCTCTGACACTCCTGTCTTGACTGTGGGTGGAACAGTTCTCTGATATTCCAGACTGGTTTTATTAAATATATAATATATCACCACAACCACCCACCCCACCTCTTGGGTATGTGGATGTCATATTCTTAAATTTGTTTCCTATTGTCTGGGGTGACAGCATCTTTAGGAGATCCTGAAAAATATTTTGTTAATTGTCAAGTCCTGAAATAAGTAGCTGTATCATTTGTTGTCCAGTCTCTGCATAACAGAAAAGTTAAGTCCTGGCTAGAGTAGTGTGTGAAGCTGATTCATCTCAGCTAGCCACCTCAAAATTGTCCTGAGCAGTTTGTAGTCCAAATCTGATCTTTGGTTGGTATTTGTCAGCCAAGTGGCTTTGTCATAGCCCATGTACAATCATAATTGTGGGGCTCCATCTTCCTTTTGGATACTTCAAAGGTCACAATTAGGCATTGTCATGATTCACTGTAGAAAGCTGATAAGAGACTAAAACCCAAAATAATGTACAGGATGCCAGATAAAGCCTTTTTTCTACAAGTAATTAGTATTATATATAATCATTAACACCATGACAAAATATTTAATATATATTATTCTAATATATTTTAATATAAAATTTATATCTATTAAGATTGGTAGCCATAAAATAGTCCCTTAATGTTGGTTCTGTCCCATATCAGGTGGCTCTTCTAGTATGACACAGAAATTTTGCTTGGGTTTGGAGAAGGAGAGAGCCACATTCTAACTCCAAAGCCACCTTTATTTAATAATTAAACTGGGACTTCAACTTTTCTTATAAACAAAGAGATATAGATGTTAAGCAGTGGGATTTTACCTTGTAGAGTATATTAGTACCAATATTCCTTTGCTTATATATTTATTTTTCTGGATGGCCTTCTTTTCTGCTTTAGACATCTAGATGCCCAAGGATTTTTTTTTTACTTCTTTAAGATGGGTATTTATAGTTTTATGTGAAGACAAAAACAAAACCCTGCTCCTAACCTTTGAATTTTTCTTACAACTTAAAGAATTGTCACATGGGTGGATGAACCATCATTTCTCTTTATCAAGATGTTTCTCTGGTACAAGTTGAGCCTTTATTAATTTTGATGGTATCTATAGCTTTTCTTCACTTGTGAAAACAAAAGCAAACTGCTTTCCCCAATGTATCACATATCCTGGTCTCCATTCTGAGGTCAGTACATCTTTGAAATAGACAGGCTGGTCTAGCTCAGTAATTTTTTTCTATAGTCCAATGTCTTTCAGCAGCTATTGCTCCATTCTCATTAGCACTGTGAAAATTCAAAGTTAATAAAGCATTATGTTGTCTATTTCTGGGCATCTCTGTTACTCCTTTCTGTTTATTTAGCATATCCTTTAGAGTTTGATTTGATCTCTCTATGACTACTTGCCCTGTAGGATTGTATGGTATACTTGTAATATGATTTATATTATAATAAGCAAAAATTATTTCATTTTACTAGAGACATATGCTAGAGTATTGTCTGTCTTAATTTGTACTGGTATTTCCATAATGGCCATAACTTCTAGCAAATGTGTACTTACAGAATCAGCCTTTTCTGAAATCAAAGTAGTTGGCAATTGAAAACTGAAAAATGTATTTATTGTATGATGTACATATTTTACTTTTCCAAATTCTATACAATGAAATACACCTGTCTGCCAAATTTTATTTCTATGTATACCTTTAGGATTTTGTAATGGAGTTTGGTTATAGAATGAGCAGGTAGGATATCTTTTTACAATTTCTTTGGCTTGTTGCTAAGTGATGGAAAAATAATTTTTTAAACCTTTGCTATTGATGAGATACTTTTTGTGAAACTCTGAAGCCTCTAGCACATTTCCTATTAATAATTTATTAATTTCATTATTACATGTGATAGTGGGCCTGACAGACCCATATGGGATCAGATGTGTGTTATATAGAAGGGATGATCCCTAGTCCTGATTATTTCCTATAACGGAATAAATAATAAAGCTAATTCTAACTAATCAGGAATAAAGCCAGCAGTTTCAATGTGTAAAACAACTCTTTCTGCATACTGAGAGTCAGTGACTATGTTAAGAGGTCCTGTAGAATCCATTAATGCCGTTATGATAGCATATAATTCTGACTTTTGAACAGAATTATAAGGGCTTTGAGCCACTTCACTTACAATTTCTGATTTGTAACCTGCCTTTCCTGATTTGTTTGCATCAGTTTAAAATGTAGGGGCTCTAGAAATTGGTTTATCTTGTACAACATGAGGAAGAATCCAATTAGTTTTCTTTAAAAATTTAATTCTTTTGCTTTGGGGATATTTGCTGTTAATCTCTCACAAAAATTACTGCAAGCTAATTGCCAAGGTTCACTTTCTGACCATAATTGGCCAGTTTCTTCATTAGGGAAATGTACATCAATTTCTGCTTGGTTTATTCCTGTCAATTGATAAAGTTTTAATTTTCCTTTAAAAATTAAATCAGAAATCTTTTTCACATGTGCCTTTAATTTATTACTCAGTTTATGTGGTAGGAATATCTATTCAATATAATATTTTCCCTTTACATTAAAATTCCTGTAGGAGATTACTTAGAGGATAAAATAACCAGAATTCAATTAACGTCTGAATCTACATGATTCACATGTGTATTCTATAATTTCTTTTCCACCAAAGCCAATTCTCTCTCAGCTTCAGCTGACAATTCTCTTAGATTATTTAAGTCCTTGTCACCATGTAAGATTTTGAACAAATTATCCAGTTCATGATTTTTTTATCCCAATAGTGATCTGTAAATTGGCAATATTTGCTAGTAGTCCTTGGAAATCATTAAGATTCTGCAATCTATCTCTTTTGATTTGCATACCTTTTGGGGTGTAATTTTTTGTTGACCTATTTCATATTCTAAATATTTTTTGGAATTTCCTCCTTGTATTTTTTCAGGAGCAATTTGTAATTCCCAAGCAGCTATTTTTTTTTAAAACAACTTCTTCAATGTATTTATATTTGAGTCAGCCAACAAGATATTGTCCATATGGTGGTAAATGATAGATTGTAGGAATTGCTTACATATCACTTCTAATGGCTGTTGTACAAAATATTGGCACAAACAGGGCTATCTAACATTCCCTGTGAGGGAACCCTTTATTGATATCTCTTTACAAGTTAGAATTATTATAAGTGAGTACTGTAAAGGTGATTTTTTTCTTTGTCCTGTTCTTGTAGAGGTATTGTAGAGAAACAGTTTTTTTTAAGCCAATAACTATAATAGGACATTCTTAGATAACAGAGAAAGCAAAGGAATTATAGATTGTAAAGAGCCCATTGGCTAAATCACCTTGTTTACTGCTCCTATATTTGTTATCATTCTCCATTTTCCAGATTTCTTTTTGATAACAAATACAGAAGAATTCCAAGAGCTGGTTGATTCTTCCATATGCTGAGCATGTACCAGCTGTTCTAAGGTATGCAGTTTTTCTTTTGTTAAAGGCCATTGCTGAATTCATATTGACTCATCTGTTAACCATTTTAAAGGTAATGCTGTGTGTGCCTTTGAAAGATAAACATCTGTTGTGCTTTGTTTTTGTACAATCCGAATGGTTTGTGACCGTTTCTCATATTACCTTCTACTATTTTACTCAGAAAGATATGTTAGTTTGTGGCTCATTTCTGAGATTAGTGTTACTCTGAGTATTCCATTGTTGCAAGTCTCATTCCCACAATTCATAGCAATGTTATCCACATATGGCTTTAATTTCCCTCTCTGTCCTTCTGGCTCTATGCATTCAAACCATCCTTATTTTACCTGACATAACATTCTATTTTCCCAAATTGTACATTTATTTTCTAAAGAGGCCAATTTGGATGCCAAGATTCTGGTGACATTATTGCTACATCTACCCCTGTGTTCACCAAACTTTCAATGACAATATCATTTTTCTTTTTCTGTGTTTTTAACTTTGGTCTTTGTTCATTTATGGAAGTTTGCTAAAATTTTCACTTTATAGTTTTTCCTGATTTTTTGTTTTCTATAACTTTTTTATTGTTTAGAGCAGTACAGTTTTTTTTGAATAAGCTTTAGTTTTTTAATTGCTCTGGGAAGGTGTTTCCTCTATGGCAGGAGGATAAGACTGAACTGGATTTGATTTGGGAGTTTTTGAAAAACCCCTTAGGACATTTCTGAAGATAAAAAGTTACCTTTTCTATCCTTGTTAATCTGTACTCATTAGTCCAATGCCTCTCTTTACCACACCTTCTGCATACTCCAAAAGAAAGTGGTGCTCTTTCAGTTATTTTTGGAAAATACATAGATTCTGGGAATGTATTGTTTATAGTCTTTTTTTAATGTGACCTTGCCTTCCACAGTTGTAACATTTGATATTTTGAATTTTTCTTAAACTGATATAAATAACCTCTCCCATCTAAATATCACCACAGTTATACAATTCTAAATGAATTGTATCATGAATTCAATCCTCCAATGGTGTTGACCTTGTCTTTAAAAGCCTAATTATTCTTTTACATTGCGAGTTATCATTTTAAAAAGTTATCATTTTTAATTAATATTTGCCTAGCTTCTGAACCTTGTACCATTCTATTTACTATTGCAGTTAATCTCTACAAAAAGTCTGTAAAGGTTTCTTTTGGCCCTTGGATCACTTTTGTGAAGGATTCAATTTTCTTTCTTACTTCTTCAATTCTATCCCATGCATTCAAGGCTGGTATTTGGTATAAATCCAGGATGTGATCATGGTATAATGACTGCCTTTCTACATTAGCATAATCTTCCTCCCCAAGAAGTTGGCCTTGGGTGATTTCTAAGCCTCTATCTCTGCTTCTTTGTTCTATTGTTTTAGCTTCCTTCTTCCACCATGTCTTCCACTGTAAAAGCGGTTCAGCCTCTAAAACAGCAGTAACTTTATCTGACTAGACTTTAGGGATAATTCAGTTACATGTTAACCAAGAATTTAACATTTGTTTTACAAATGGTGAGTGCATACCAAAGTGATTTCTTTAATCTTCTTAAATTTGATTTTTTTTGAAAAAAAAAACAAACCAAAAAACAGACTTCATCTAGCTTTTTGAAAAAAATCTTTATTATTTTGTGATTTCCTTAAAGTTACTGGATATATTAATATTGGCTGTTTGAAAGCCTTAGGTTGTTTTTGTGTAATCTTATAAGACAATGTAGAGATTGGTTCTTTTAATTCCTCTGTCTGGGTCTGAATATCTCTGTGTTCTCTTTTAATAATCTAAGACTTTTATATTAGCACTCACATTAACTGACTTTTTAAAATGATACAACAGAAATAAACAAACAAATAATAAGGCATTATGAAGGAAAAAGAAATACTATGATTAATATTAGGGTTTCACTGGCCTTGTAACTTTTAAAGGCTTGGTTTATTTTTTAAGTTTTTGAAATAATATGATATGTATTTGTCATAGTTCTTTAAGTTATAATAGAATTTGGTGGTAAGTTCATATTTTCCTGTGTTTGTTTTGTTATTGCTGTTTTTTATTTTTAGTATAGAGTATTTTATTACAATTTAAGTATTTCAAGGTTACAAAGTATGTATTTATTAAAATCATTCATTGAATTTAGGTTTAATTTGCTATAAAAATGTCATTGGCTCTGTAAAATCAAACTAAAGTTTTGCTAGAAATAAAAGTTTAAATCTTCATCTAAAAAAATCAAGATTAAAAAAAAAGACATTATGATGAGAATCCATCTACATTATTTATCTTCTCCTTTACTGGTTCCAGTGTCAAATTATCTAGAGTAATATCAAAGAAAGACTAACCATCTTCCATTATGCTACTCTTTCCCATTTTTACCGTGGGAAAAAGTTCTCTCTCTGCATTAAACAAATTCCCTCTTTTAAGAAATCCCAATTTACTCACCAAACTTGTTGTCAATGATGATTCAGATGATTGTGAAGTGGGGCAGCTGCTTAATGTGGTAGTAGCCCAAAAAGGGGGTTCAAAAAGAGAAAAAACGCACAACCTACTGGGAGATGGAGGTTGCTGTCCAAAAAACTTACATATATGAATGTGGAGGAGAAAATGTGTGGTGGGTTCTGCCTAAGGCTAGAAGCTAACTTCTAACAGAAAACCTAGCTAGTAAACTGGTAGTTACCTGGCCATAAGTAGCTCTGGCCAGCAAGTGGCTTTTTTTTTTTTTTTCAAATTTGTATCCCAAAAGTTGAAGTCAAATATTGTACAAACTCTAGCTAGCATATAATAAAAACCCAGAGCCAGATATTGGGGAAAAGCTGGAATATCAGAAAGAGGAAACAGACCACTGTCAATTCTAACCCCTCCAACTTCTCAGGCCAAACAGGGTTAATTCTATCTTCACAGGTCCTCAGCCTGGGTGGTTGCTTCTACAGAATGAATGAATTTCTGCCTTTTTCTGCCTTATATATCTTCCCCATCCAGCAGTTTCACTTTCTGGTTCAATGTGTCTTCTAGAGTTAGGATTAAAGGTGTGAGTCATCACTCTCTAACCCTCATGGCTTAACTGTGGGTGATCCTGTTCTCTGATATTCCAGAGTGATTTTATTAAATATACAATATATCACCACATGGATTCCTTTCTTGCAGCCACTGCAGCTTCAACTGAAACATTGGCTAGAACACTGCCTTTGTGAGGATGAAAACTTCATTCATAAACTACCAATCTAACCCTTTTTAAAACGCCTTTTAAAGAGCTGTCTATAGTGGAGAGTAAATTTCTCGACCTATATGTCAAGGAAACATTATCCTGGTAAACACCAAAGGTCAGCAGCCTTAAAGATAACAATACAGGACCCCAGAAGCCCCATGTCGTAGGAGAATGTGTGAAACTTTTGGATGTTATTAAAACAAAATGTATATTATATGGGTCAACTCAGAAACATTTTAAACTTTTATGACTTTGATATAACAACTACTACAACAACAAAACAAATCCTGGTTAGCATCTAACTACTTCACTCTAAAAAAATACATGAATGTTCAATATGCTTTATTGGGACTCTATAGCCGAAAGTGAAGGATCAGTGGTTGAGAGGAGACACTATCCTCTATTTTCTTTTAAAATACAGGAAACCCTGTGTGTGTGTGTGTGTGTGTGTGTGTGTGTGTGTGTGTGTGTGTATGTGTATGCACACTGAGGTAATATGTGAACTAGTCTTTTTTCCTCCTGTTTCCTTTGTCAGGGAATTTCTCCCACAGGCTCCTGCCAAGTCCTCATGCATGTTGAGTCCAAACATTGTGGATATGAGTTCATCATATGTGAGAGAAGTTTTAAACAATAACTTCTCATGCAAATGTAGCACAGGCTCCTTCCAGTCAGTGTTCAGTTGAACTTTCTTGAAGTTTGGAAAGTTGCTTGTTATTTGTACAATATCTCAGCATCCCCACTCTGGCCTGAAATGAGGCAGTTGAATCCCTGCTGTAGACTAAACAAATGAATACAGCTGCGTGCAGTGTAGATAGTGTATCTACAGCTTCAGGCATCGTGTATGTAACAGTCTAATTTGTGGGTGCACTTATATACACGATGGCCCATTGGGCTGATTCTGTGGTCAAAATAAAGATTAACATTCATCAAAAGTACCAGAGCTGACCAATTTTGATTTCATCTAGAAATTAAGTCATTTTGAATATGTAAAAGACACAATATGTATTAGACACAATGACTGTTTTTTTTTTTTTTTATGTTCCTGGAGGAATCAGGATGGTGCTAAGGGCAGGGAAATCCAAGTGAGGACAGATTATACATGGATGGAGGGAATGAATGGTGAATCATGACCTTAGGCGTCAACACTTGGCTTCATCACAGACCTGGGTGCTGTTCCTCATCTCGTCTTTTCAGATAATGTTTGGCCCAGATCTTTAACAGATGCTTCTCTGAGTCAAGAAGGCCACAGCTAGAGCTCCCAGGTCTTGCTACTTATGCCTCTTACAACAAATTATTTAGGGACACATGGATAGTTATAGGAAGGGCTTGTTAAGGGGGATGTAGAACAGCCTAGAGGTGTGCCACCTCCCATCCATGGCCTGGGTTCAAAAAGGGAACAAAGCCAGGTCCACAGTGAGCTGTCATGGCTCTTTAACACAGTTTCCCAATCTGTCAAGTTCTTTAACAGCAGGTTTTTTTCTGGGCATGCTCCTTTGCTTGACTGAAGCCCAGGTAGGCTGAGGGTTGCCAGTCTTCCAGTTGTTGCCACTTTTATGTGAAGTTCTGAAATTTCCTCCACCACAGTTTTCTATTCTTCTGCCTGAGAACTAAACAAGTACCCAGAAGTATGAAGTCAGTCTAGGGTACGGAGCTTGAATAACCAAATTTGATTTTATTTTTGTCATACACCTGAATCCCTCAGATATTGACAATAGGATTATAAAGTAATTATTCCAAGAGAAATAGGAGGAAGAAGATCAGAGGAGGTGATTCAATAGCCAAAGGACTGTGCACTGCATAAAGTTAATAGTAGACAATACATGGGCCAAATGTTTGTCTGAGGCAGGTGAGTTCCATCTCTGTGGAGCTCTTGTCCTTTCTGTATCTGAAATTTCACCATCTTAGGTGGTTTTTCTCAAAAGACTTATCTTGGTGAAACAAGTTCTTGAGTTGAGTTTGGGGTAGGATGGTCCACTTTTGAGAGGTAAGTGGGAGGCCAGTGGGATGCGGGGTCACTGGTCGATGGCAATGCTGGACAGCAGGCTGGGTGTGTCAAGCTCTACTCTTCCAAAGCACATTTGTGATCTTCACTGTCTTCAGAGATATTTTAGTTCATTTGTAAGTCATCACACTGGTCAAGACTTTGCTTTTGTTCTCTCTCTCTGTATATATATATATATATATATATATATATATATATATAATGTATATATTTATATATGCAACATTCGACAAACATGTTCTTTTCTGCCTTGTTCAGTAGCTTTGTAAATCATAGTTAAAACCTACATATTTTTGAGTGTGAAAAGCAGGCCAGATTAGGGAATGACTTGAAATAATACAAAGAAGCAGTGTCAGAGCTAACTTGTGTGTGTGGCGGTCTGCACTAATAGCTGAGCTTATGTTAATGAGAAGAGAACTACCTCTTGTATTCATTGTCAAGTTGTGTGTGTGTGGACATTTACTGTTAAAATGTTTGAAAACAACTTATCTTACTGAGCAGTGGAATTTGTTTTATTTACTATGGCTGGAGAGATGGCTCAGCAGTTAAGAACACTTAATGCTGTTGTGAGGTCAACATCCATGTGTCCACAATTGCCAATAACTCCAGCTTCCTCAGACTCTTGCACTCATATGTGCACAGCTCCACACAAACGCACATACATGTAGTTAAATAAGTCTGTCTACATTATTGTTGGCATTATATAATACAGATGCATCATAAAGTCTTTGCCAATGCAAATTTTAAATCTAGTTGGATTCACTTCTTGATGGACATATACCCAGAACTGGCTCAGTCAGACTGCAGTATGCGTTTGTATTGGGAAGTTTCTAGAATTCCGCTAACAACTGTTTAGAAGGAACAGAACAGAGTTAAACTATTCAAATGTTTGTTGAATCTTTCTCTTTTGTACTTAAACAAGACTTGATGTGGTAAATTAGGGGACCTTTGAATGTAACAGCTCAAAGGAAGACCAACCAAACAAAACCCCACATTCTACAAACCACATCCCAACCACATCTCCAGTGCAGAACCTTTAGCCAAAAGGCCAACGGGCAGGAAAATAAGGTGATTTGAATTTCACTTCCCTTTTCTGATGATTTCCAAACACAAGCCATGGGTGGAAAGACAGCAGGGAGGTTGTAAGAAGAGAAACAGACTCTAGATAGGCAGGCCACCAGTTGGCTTTGGGTGAATTCCAAAGCAGACCACAGAAAAGGAAACTGTTAAAATATTTTTTTTTGTACCTATGAAAAGGAACTCTTGAATTTTGTTTTTTGTATTTATGTGCCTTAATCTTTTTTTGAATAATGTTGCTTTTGAACTTTCATCTAGCCTCTCTGCATGCAACTCCTACTTATAAGGGTCCCCTCCCGTCTCCCTCTCTTCTCCTCCAGAGGGAATGTCCCGAGCACCAGAGAGCTTGCCACCACAGACTGCCCCCTCCAGTCTTGGATGAGTCCTGTGCTTATCTTCTTGAACATTGTTTTCATTTGACATTCAATACTGCTCTTTCAACCTAACCAATGTTGCTACCACTCAGAAAATTCTTTATGTTCTCTCCTCTAGCTCCAAGCCTTTTGTTTGTTTTTCAGCTTAGAGGAGCCATGGTTTACAAAATTTAAAATTCAGTCTTTCCTAACTCCTCAATTTCTCTGTTTCATAACTCAATTTCAGTCTCTCATTTTTGATCTCCTTTCTCATTCTCTTTCAGTGTATAGAATTTATTTTTTTATTTTGTTACTTGAGAAGATTTTCTTCAACATTGTGGGTGAATAATTTATCTTAAAAAATAGTGTCCGTTGGTAGCTCAATGACAGAGAATTTGCCTACCATGCACAAAGCATTGGGTTTGATCTCACTACTAGGAAAAAAGGCATGCATTTTAGATATACAGTTTAATGACTTTATATACATATATATTATGGGATTTTCCCCACAAGTTAATTCAGTATGCATCACCTAGCATACTAGATATTTTCTTAGATACAGAAAAAAAAAATCAAGATTTTCCCTCTTGGTGAGCTTAATGTGTAGAACACTGTCAATGACAGTCACATTGTTGCACACAGAACTCTAGAACTCACTGGCTTTACACAGCTTAAGCTTTGTACTTCTTGGCCAGTATCTCCCACTCCCTTTTCCCCAAGGCCTGGTTGTATGGAGCAGATGAAGTCCTGAGTGAAGGTGTATTATTGACATGGTCACAGACATGTCAAGGACCTCAGTGACTCAGATCCATGGGAGTGGCAAAGCCTTCTCCATGTGAGGCTCAGAGGGATGGCAAAGTCTTTCTCTGTGATGAGTGTTTATGAAGGATTAACCAGTGCGAGCAAAAACTAGGAACTACAGTTTTCTCCTTCTGGATGACTGCAGCTGCAGACCGCTTCCCTACACCAACTAGCCAGCTTCCCACCTGTGCAGTACAGAATAGTTTCCAGGTGGTTGCTTCAGACTGAGCACGGTCCACCTGTCCCAGCCTTTCTGTTCATGTGTCTGTGTGTCTGTCCTTTCTTCATCCCTGAGTAGCTCCAGTTAGGACCAAGATGTGCAGGCCGAGATGATTAGTGCATTCATTCCACTCTGATTACATGAGTGTGGCATGCGAAGATTCTCTAAGTAAGAACCTGTAGCCGTTGTCTTACTCATTTGGCTTGTTTCACTTAGCATCGTCTCTTCCATGTTCATCCAAGTTGTTGCAAACTGCAAGGTTTTCAAGGATGATTACTACTATTGTGCTGTGTACACATTTGTTCTGTTATTCACTCTCCCACCTACAGCAGATATGTAAGTTATTTCTACATCTCAGCTATTTCAAATAATTCAGAAATGAACATGGGTCGGCAGATGTAACCTTGAGATCTTGATTTCAACTTCTTTGGAAATATACCAGAAAGTGAGATTGTTTGATGTAAGATCATTTTTTCATTTGACAAGAATATACATTAGGGAAATATCAATTTTTTTTTAACAAATAGTTTTTGGGGAAAGTGGTCATCTGCATGTAGAATAAAACTAAAGCTCTATTTTACACCACATAGAATAATCAACCAAGAGTGGACCAAATACTTTAATGTATAACCTGAGGTTCTAAAGCTTCTAGAAGAAACAGTGTGTGTATGTATGGGGGGAGGAGACTTCTAGACATTGAGCAAGCACTGATTGCCTGACTGTTACACTCAAAATATGACAACAGAGGCAAAGATGGACAGACAAAATTGTAGACATTGTATTTTCCTGTCTCTGAGAACATTACTACCCAGAGGTGACACTGATTTCAGCTAAAACAAGTGATGTGAGGGAGCAAGGCAAGTCACATACAAGACAGTGATGCTTTAGTAAAGCGAGGTGCACCAGCTCATCTATGGAAGTTAACATCATAATAAATCCTAAATCAGAGACACCAGGCCAAAGGAGTATCTTTTTTGGCACAAAGGACTTGTAGGTAAGAAAAATGTGAAGGTAAAATCTTTCCCATCCCTCCTGAATCCCTCACAGTTAGTTCCTTACCCCTACTTCCCTCAGGTCTCTAATGGATACAATAGTCATTTCCATGGTTGGAAACACAAAGCAGGCATTTGTTATTAAAAACAAAGATATTTTCCCAATAGGTTTCAACCCATGGAACTAAAGTTAGCACATAAAGTTGTATTTAATGTGAAATGGATAAAGCATGTTTAAAATTCTTCACACTGTGAGGTTGTAAGAACATGTTCCATGTTGCCACTGGACAATGGATTGCTTAAAGATGAAATATTCTAGTCCGTTGAAGAAACCCTCTCCATGGAGGATTTGCATTTACTGGTATAGAGTATGCTAGCATGCAGGTCAGATTCACTGTGTGAATAGCCTGAGAGCAGCAGCTGCTCCCCCAGGCCCAGCCTCGCTTCATTGTCCTCCAAGCTTTTATCTAAGTGTTTGAGAGTTTCTCCAGATGCAGGTGAGGTACACAGTGTGTGGACCAGGGCACTAGGCCTGGAACTCTTCGAGAAGAGAAGAGTTTTGTAATCATTGGATTCTACACTTTCACCTCAATTCTTGCTGCAACTACCTGCCATTTCTCCAGGGCCAGAAACTTGGTTTTCTGTAGTTCTTTCAATAACCTTGAAAGACTTTTTTTTCTACTTTGTTGAGTGAACCCTGAAGGTCAGACTAGTTAAGACACAATTCATATCACAAAGTTGGTGAGTGGTAAAGATCTTACTGATGACCAGTTGTACAGATGGTCCCTTTCTCAGCATTCTTGACTTCCCTGGAGATGTTGGGCTGATTCTCTTGGGAACACAGAAAACCCTGCAATCATGGGATTATCGATGGCAGGTGATTTCTAGAAACCCTTTATGACAGAAGAGAGGAACCATTTTGACCTTCTTGATGTTCCCCATCTGTATACTTATTTTAGTACAACTCCATTTTTTTTTTAAAGATACAAACTCTCATTTTCCTTTACAGGCACACAAGGTCATTACTGTAGCCATAAACAACAGCACAAAACCCCTACTCATCCTTGTATCTTTTAGAGTAATTACAGCTCATCTCTTACTTCTCCCATTAGTAAGTACCATTCTATCATTTCCTGCCCCTTCCTTTAAGTTCTCTTTGTTCTTGATTCTCCAGGGAGCTTGCAGTGTATCCCAATTACTATCCTACAAAATTTGGCTGCCAGCTGCTAACCACACAATCATGTGACTAGACAATAAGCTCGTGGCATTTAATGCCACTTGATATTTAATATTATAATTATAGAGATTAGAGTCGACTACAGACAATGGTGGGCATTGACCACTGAAGACCACAGTTGACCTTCAATTCATCAACCACACCAACTCCTCAGTCCAATAGGTAGGGCATCGTTCTCCATAGCTCAGACATAAGATAATGAAGGCTAACAAGGTTGTGAGAACTACCCAGGCTTATGCAATGATATAACCGTGAGCAACACTAAAAGCTTTTGTGTTACACCTATAAGAGATCAAAACTGCTCATGCTTCAAGTGTATTTTATAAAAAAGTGGCTGGCATTTTTGTTGTTGTTAAACTGGACTGTGTTGGCATAAAAACAGCTTTCAGGCTTTATTTAACTGAGCTATGCTCATTTTGGAGTAAAATGCTGACATCAATGAACTGTTTTCATTGTCTGGGACTTCTTTTATTCCTTTCGAGCACTGGTTCTCAACCTGCCTAGTGCTGCAATCCTTTATGGCAGCTCCTTATGTTGTGGTGACTCACAACCATAAAACTGTTTGTGTGTGTGTGTGTGTGTGTGTGTGTGTGTGTCTACTTCATAGCTGTAATTTTGCTGTTGTCATGAATTGTAATATAAATATCTGATCTGCAGGATATTTGATATGCACCCATATGAAAGGGTCATTTGATTTTAAAGGGGTTGTGACCCATGGGATGAGAAACACTGGTATAGAGATCTCTGTTGCATCTCCCCTCCTTACCTGCCCATCCTACCTCGGGTCCTGACTGAAATTCCAGCCTCTTGATTTGCCTCAGTTTATCATTGGACTCTGAAGGTCTCTTCTCTCTCAAGTGGCCTATCTTTTGGTAACTTCTGTTTGGAGCATCTAAGCTTAAAGTTCCTACATCAGAGAGCAAGGCTTTCCTTCCTCAGTCAGAGCTGAGATTCGAAAGTGCCAGAGGGAGGAGACACTTTAGTGTAACTTATACCATAGCTGTTCTTAGGCTGCTGTGGTGATGGCTTGGCTGTGGTGATTCTGTCCTCTGATATTCCAGACAAGTTTTATTAAGTATACAATATATCACTACAGGCTTCTTTTAATGAGCATGAAGAAGGGCTATCTGAGAAATCCATCCAGAAAGATGAGGTCTAAATAGTCATCGGGAAAAGATGTAGGACGTAGCCTAGAGTCATTCCAACATTTAAAGACTAAGAAAAGCAGGAAGGTTCTGCAGGTAGCTGGTTGGGGAGAAAGGGGAGTGAAAAATCCCTGGGAGGGATGGAGATTTAAGAAACAGAGTGGCCAACATGGCCAAATGCTTTTGAAAGGTTAAGCAAAATGGAGACATCAAAGTGGCCTTTGGATTGGTCGAGCAGAATGTTCACAACCTTCAAGTATCAGGGAGATGAAGAAGGCTGGTGGAGGAGGCTGAGGTAAGAACAGGTGGCTTAGAAGGGCAGCAGAGACCACAGACAGCTTGTACAGGAAGAAGTTGTATTATAATTGAGTTGAGGAATGAGATTGTGTCTGGAAGGAACATAATGTCAAGGGGTTTTCTCCTTTTCATTTTGAAGGCAGATGTGCCTGTCAGGTCATGGAAATGATCCAAGAAGGAGGGTAATTTTTGTTATGTAGGAGAGACAAGGGCTAGCTGTAGGAAGAAAGTTCACAGGAAGGAGACGGAGACTGTACTCAAGTTGCTGTTAGAAGGAGACTGGCCTCTAGTGAAGTGAGGATGTGTTATAGTTTATATGTAAAGTGGTTCCCACAGGCTTATGTGTTTGATACCCAAGGCATATGTTCCCACAGGCATATGTACTTGGCCTCCAGCTGGTGGCGCTCTTTTGGACATTTGGAACCTTTGGGAAGTGGGGCCTAGCTGGAGGAGGTGCATTCCTCAGAGTTGGGGCCTTGAGGCCTTGAGCCTGGCCCTGTTTTTTGCCCCTTTCCGCTTCTTGGTTCACTCAGATGTGAGCAAGAAACTTTGTGTCTCTGTTGCCATGACCATGAGAAGCATCCACAGCCATGCCCGACTGTACTCTCAAACCATGAGTTATAAACTTTTTTCTTTCATCTTGAACTAATTCTTGGTGGCTATTTGGCGACATCAACAAGAGAAATAACTAATACACATCTGTTTTGTGGATCCTTGCAGTGTGTAATCAGACCGGACACATACACCCAGTGTTCAGTAAGCATTTAATATTGTCGTCATATGTCAGACTCTTTCAATAACCAAAGAAAACAGTTGCTGCTCTCTGCCGCCATGGCGCCTGTGAAAAAGCTGGTGGTGAAGGGGGGCAAAAAAAGAAGCAGGTTTTGAAGTTCACTCTTGATTGTACCCACCCTGTAGAAGATGGAATCATGGATGCTGCCAATTAAGAGCAGTTCCTCCAGGAGAGAATCAAGGTGAACGGGAAAGCTGAGAATCTTGGTGGAGGGGTTGTGACCATTGACGGGAGCAAGAGCAAGATTCCTGTCACTTCTGAGGTGCCTTTCTCCAAAAGGTACTTGAAATATCTCACCAAAAAATATTTGAAGAGCAACAACCTCCAAGACTGGTTGTGTGTTGTTGCCAACAGCAAAGAGAGCTATACTTTAATCGGTACTCCCAGATTAACCAGGATGAGAAAGAGGAGGAGGAGGAGGAGGAGGAGGAGGAGGAGAATTAAGGTGCATGTCTGGAATGTTTTGTATTAATTCATAAATAAAATTTAGGAACAAAAAAAAAAAGAAAAGAAAAGAAAACAGTTGCTGAACAGTCTAACTCATTACTCAAAAATTAGCCTCGAGTGATTGCACTGGTCCTTATTATAGCTTGACCAGAGAGGAAATGATCCAGTGATGGTTGCCCTTATTCCCTATGGCCCTACTCAAGTGGCACATACTCCCATGGATGTTGATATGTCATCCTAGAATGTCATGTGCTTGAAAAATAGGAAGACCCTAGTGATGAGTGACCTGATCCATCTGTCTTTAAGTAAAATGTGTCATTTCCTTTTTCACTTGATTGTTACTAATAACAGCAGAACTCAGGAGAGTGACAGCTGGGGGGATGGTTGGTATGGAGAAGATGCAGCCTCAAGATCCCCATTATTATGCAGTCCAGATGAAAATCACCAGCTCTGCAGACCAAGCTCTCCAGAGCTGTTATTTTACTGACTCCCCTTGGAGAAGCCTTCCTGACCAACTTGGGTGGCAGCCTAAGAAAACTCGGTGAGAGCAAAGAAGTTTGATTTAGGCTGGGAACTCAGAGTTCTATCTCCATGGAATGTTGTTTTAAATCATCAGACCTTGCAGATGTCACAGTCTCGCTAACACAGTTCACTGGCCTTGCTAAAGAGCCACTGAAGAAAAATCTGTGGCCTCGACAGCATTGTAAAACCGAGTTTGTTTTTTTCTGTCTTTTTGCTTTGCTTTTTGTTTTAGAAAAACACAAATCCCCTTCCTTACTGTTTTAACCAACAAAAAGCTAAATAGCCTAATAAAATTTCAGAATCAAAACAAAAGAAGGCCAGGCAAGGGTCTTAGTTCTAAACAAATTCGCTCTAAAATATTATTTGTGCAGCAAAACAATTTGTCTAAAGAATAGAAGAAAGGACCCTGGTGTCCATTTAAGAAGGAGTAGTTGTATTAGGTTATAGTCACACAATAAGCAATCTGATAATGGAAAAAACCCCACCTATAGATAAAACATTGTGAATGTACCTCACAAAGGTAATAAATATCAGGCAAAGGAAGATAGGCAGTGTGTACTGAGTCCTGGTACGTACAGTGTGCAAACTGGTAAGATCTGTGCTGCTCATGACGGGAGGGATAGATACTAGAGAGTCCAAGGGGATTTGTGGAGGGATGTAGAGCTCAGATCACAAGATGACCTCACTTGGGGAAGAACTGTGTACTTTTTTTTCTTTTTAATGGTGCTGGGCACTGAATGCAGAGCCTTGTGCACTCTAGGCAAGTGTTTTACCACCAATCATATCTGTAACCCACTTAAAAACTTTTTAAATTATAGTTTGAGAATTTCATCTCTTTTATTATGAATAAAGTCATATCTTTTTTAATCCATGTATTCCCTTGTTCAGACTCCCTTCCCCCTCCCGCCCCTTCCGGTCACTCACTCTTCTCCCGATCACTTTGTCTCCTCCCCAGCAAGGGCAACATGCTCACATCTCATTTCTCCCAATAACTTCTCCCAGATCCAATTCTTCTGCCTCCCACACTTACCAGCTCCATCTATGTTTTATTGTCTCAATAACATGTCAAGTTCAATTTATGTTACCTAGATACCTTCAGGTGTGGGACCATCCACTGGGGTATGGCCAACTTACCAGAGGCCATACTCTTAAGGAAAAATGTTTCTGCCACTACCAGAAAATATCATCTTTCAATAACTCCTTAGTTACAGGGATGCGAAGAATTCTTGAGTCTCTCCTCACTGCATACCCTGCTCACTTTCTGCTTTTTAAATTTTGTGACAAAGTCTTGCTGAGTTGTTCATGCTGCCCTTGACCTCACTCTGCCCCTCAGGTAGACCTTGAATCCATGACTCTCCGGAGTCCAGTCATCTCTAAGTAGTTGGGATTACAAATGTGAGTCACTTTGACTTACTCTTTTCTCTGTGTGTAGGACACAATAGCACCCGAGATGCACGTCTGAGGAGGGTCCATGTCCATCCTTGCTTCTGGGATGTAGCAGAAACTGACTCATTTCATCTCAGCCTTAGATGCTGCCCTTTGTTCTGTGGGTCCTCATGGATCATGTGCATATTAGCATCTTTACCAAACCATGTATATTGATTTTTCTGCCTTCCTAGATGTTATGTGAGCTGACCACTGGCACACAGTAGGTACTCTTGAGTAATCACTGAGACAGTTGCCTTGTGTCCAACCTAGCAGGGCCCTCCCCCTCCCCCCACTCCCCTTTTTATGCAGTAGGTTAATCTCAGTCAGGGTCCCTTTGAGCTCTGTTATGGCAGAAACACAACTGTACTTTAAAGGGATTACTTGTATGTTTGCATTGTCTGTAGAGGTTGGTTCGCAGAGAGCAATATCATTTCCTGTAATTCCAGCCAGCCAGCCCACTGTGATGCCGAAGCATGCAGTGCATGCACATCAGAGGGAGGAATAGGCCGGTGCAGTGATGGGAATCTGTCTATCTGAGAAGAAGGATGAGGTGGTGCGCTACAAGACATTGTGCAGACTGTCTAACTTGGTTTTACTCCCCCCCCTGTTGACACTGTCATTTATTTGCCTTCAGCAGCGTCCTCAGTGAAATTTGCCCTGTCTCTGCTCTTTTCATTCTGCAGTCTGGTGTAGGGAGAACCCACTGGACTGACTTCTTCTCCTCTGCAGGACCTCACCCCAGCATTCCCGAGCTGTGCTGGCCCTGCAAGCAAAGCAAAGTCTGCCCTGGTCAGACGTGTGTGTGTGTGTGTGTGTGTGTGTGTGTGTGTGTGTGTGTGAGTGAGACAGACCAGGCCTTTACACTCTATTTCCTGGTGAAACACAAAGCAAAGACGGAATGGCTTGCCTCTTGTTAAGTTTATTTAGAATCCTGACTTTTACAAAGGCTGCTTCTTTTTCTCCCAGAGATGGGAGGAGGATAAGGAATTATTCTACATGGCTTTTTATAAAACCTTGTCTTATGTTTGTTTCTTTTCTGAATGGGATAGATAACTTGGGAAGTGATAGCCAAGGAAAAATTCATCTCTATTCTGAGCAGAGAGAATGGGAAATCTGGGTTGATTTTCTTCTGTTTCCGCAACTTTGCCCATTTACCTCTTTATAGCTTAATTCTACATTCTAGTTTCTCTTTCTTCTTTTTTAAAAAAGATTTATTTATATGTACATAATGTTCTGCCTGCATGTATGCCTGCACACCAGAAGAAGGCACTGATAATCTCATTACAGATTATTGTGAGACACCTTGTAGTTGCTGGGAATTGAACTCAGTGCTCTTGACCTCTGAGCCAAAGGGAAAGTAGCCTCCCACTTTCTCTTTCTAGCTTCATATTTTTTTTATAAAATAACTGATTTTTCAGCTTTCAGGTAGATATTCATCTCCAAATGTCTCAATGCTATTTACAGTTTAACACAGCCAAAAACAAATTAGTAATCTTTTGTAATATAGCCAGCTTTCCTTTGGCTTTTTGTAGAGATTAATGGAATATTCTTCTTTCTTTCACCAACACTCTGAATCAAGTATTTCCATGGGCATCTGTTTACGAAGTCTTGTTGATTCTACTTTCCAAGAGTTGGCATCTTTTTTATCAAAGCTATCATCACCTAATCAGAATCTCCCTGGTATCACTCATCCCAGCCACATTAAGAAGCAATGGAGCAGAGTGAGACAGTAATAATATCACTTACTATGAGAATTCAGACCAATGATGGATATATACAGATAGACTGTAGTGGTCTGAAAGAAAATGGCCCCCATAGATTCATAAGGAGTGGCATCATTAGGAGGTACGGCCTTGTCAGAATAGGAGTGGTGTTGCTGGAGGAAGTGTGTCACTGGGGGTGGGCTTTGAGGTCTCAGAATGTCAAGCCAGGCCCAGTGTGGCCTTTACTTCCTGCTGCCTGAAGATCTGAAGGTAGAATTCTCAGCTCCTTCTCCAGCACCGTGCCTGCCTGCACACCGCCATGCTTTCCACCATAGCAATAATGGACCAAATCCCTAAAACTGCAGGCCAGCCCCATGAAATGTTTTCCTTTATAAGAGTTGCTATGGTTATAGCAATAGAAACTCTAAGACATATACAGCTTCAAATGCCCAGTGGCGTGACCTCAGCGGACTGTTCTTGCATGCCCTCTCCACTCCAGCTCATCTTACTCCCTGGGCTGAGTTTGTCTTCAGTAGGCCATCTTGGATCCTGCTTATAACCCCCTCAATATGTAGTCTATATTAGCCCCCACTGTTACAAACATATTTTCTTCGATTTCAACGCTTTAAGAACGCTTTGAGGAGCCTAAGAAAGTCCCTCACATCAGTGGCTGCTTCTTTCAGAATCCTGCTTAGAGGAGCAATACTCTCCTCCAGATGCTGGCCGCACACCAGAGTGTGGGAAGGAGACTGTGAATCTTGCCAGAAAACAAAGCTTTCAGAATACGAGGTTCACGTCCATTTTAAAATTTACCCAGCTTCCCTTTCCCTCGTCCCACCTCACCTCACATCATTTTGCTGTTATCATTATTATTCAATCCAGGGATGTCACATTGCTTACTTTATAAAAAAACAAATCTATCTTCTTTAAATTTTTAAACCAATAAATACAACTTTTTTTTTTTTTTTTTTTTTTTTTTTTTTTTTTTTTTTTTTTTTTTTTTTTTTT
>PVIH01011196.1:19430-41539 GCA_004025045.1 Sigmodon hispidus | reverse complement strand
TGGACTTGGAAAAGACAAACAAACAGAAGGAAAAAGCCCAAGAGAAGGTATAAGAGCCAGAGAAGTACTTGCTCACACACTCAGGAATCCCATGAAAACACACTGCAAGCCATACCACTGCAAAGCGCCCGGTACAAACCTGTGCAGGCCCTGTGTCCGCTGTGCCGCTATGAGTTCATATGAGCTTTGATCATGTTGATTTAGAGAGCCTTATATTTTTGGTGTCCCCCATCTACCTTTTTCTGCCTCCTCTTCTTCGGGGTGCCTTGAGCCCTGAAGGGAGACACTTGCAACATTTTAAGTGCAATATAAATTTAAGAAACATTTTATAAGGTAGGCTATTTTAGGCATAAGAATGACAAAAATTTGAAATGTTATGTGTATACTTCTTTTGCATTTCAACATTTTGCACTGAAATATATATGATACTATGCTATTGACTTGTGGCTCCATTTAGGACACTCAGATATATCAGAATTTTGATGGATTTATCTGTCAAAAATATACATCTTTTATTATTGTCTCTTAAGCAATGTCCTGATAGCTGTATTTTTTTTTTTCTGTCAGTCTTAGTTTGCTTTTGATTTTTTTTGAAACATGTAGCCTACATTGGTCTCATTGTATTCCATACTGTTTCAGCATTCTGCCCTAGTCTCTTAAGCACTGGGATTATGAGCATGCATGCTTTAGATTCTTTTTTTTTTTTAAACATTTTTCCTATGAAAAAAATTCAAGCATATTTCCAGATAGAGAAGATAACGTATAATGAACTTCAAATTGCAATTGTTTAAATTCCAAAACTAACACTATTTTCCTACTTTAATTCATCCATGGCTTTCTCATACTTCTTAATTTCTTTTGGGTAAAGTATACTGAAGCAAATTTCAGAATCATTCCTGTGTATCTAAGTGTGGATCACTAAAAAAATATCAATGGTTTCCTACATAGTTATAATGCAATTACCACACTTGTCAGAACTAACAATAAGTTATTGATATCATCAGATACACAACCCACATCCAAATGTCTCACCTTATATTCAGAATGTTACAATTGGTTTGTTTAAATAAGATTCTAAACAAGACCATATAACTATTGAATTGTCCCAGGCTGGAGGAATGGTTTAAAGTCCAGATAGGCTAAACCTCAGAAGCACTTAAGACAACACTGTGAGAGCATCTTGGGAGAAAACTTTCAGAAGGGTTTTCTAAACAACTATCTTCATGGGGGCACCTGGAATGGTTTTAGTTGCTTCTTAGGTGTTACATGATAGTGCCTTTTCAACTTCAACCCCACACATAAACTGAAAGTTGAGAGATTGATTCTAAGGCTTACTTCATTTATAAATCTCTCCAATTACGAATCTTTCTGAAGAGCTATTTTACATCCTCTACCCCTTCTTAGTCTAGTAAATTTCATAGTACATGCTCCTTACACTGAAGAGTTTAGATACACCTACAGTAGTTAGGCACTGTTCAGGCCTTGACTGGAAAGCCACTACAAATAACCTTTCCTTGTTTCTCAATCATATTATCTGTTAATATCAAACCTTTCACCCACTTCTCTGATCTTAGCAATGCAGACCGTGTGCTGGGTATTCAGAAGTGATTCTGGGTTGACATTTGACCTCTGTGCTAGTAATATATGTTGGCACCTCTGGTGTTAAGAATTTGGTCTATAAAATTATTTCTAATGCAATCTTGAAAATTGCACAACCCACCTGTTCATTAAGATTTCACCATCTGGGATCCTGGTGATAGGTGGGCCCAATCCAAAAAGACTCACCTCAAATCATTTTCTTTGGCATTGGAAACAAAACTAATTAATTGGCAGTAAAAATTGAAGAGGCTGCTTCTGTCAACATATAATGGAGATCATAGATGGACACAATTCTCTCCCACAGCTCTTCCAACAGACTTCAAATACATTTTTTTTTTTTTTAACCTACCAGTTAGCTCTATAGGCTTTGAATCGTTAGCCAGTGAGGTTCACAGTTGCTGGGAATTTCATAATACAAAATTCCCCAGGGAATTTCAACAGAGGTACTCAGGAAGCCAAAACCCCCTCAGCTATTTGGCCTAACTCAAAAGCCCAGACACAGAAGCACCTCCTACTCACTGCTCCTCACTCCTCAAGGTTCAGCAGCATTGTTCTCCACACGGTAGCTGCTGCCTGTTGCTGGGAACCGCTGGGAGAGTGTGTGTGTGTGTGTGTGTGTGTGTGTGTGTGTGTGTGTGTGTGTGCATGTGTGTGGGTCTCTATCCAGACTTCTTCAACTTTCTTTTCTGCAGGCTCCTATTTGCTCAAGATGTTTTTACATGACCTTGGTATATGGCTACAAAAAACAGGCATTCAAATGAAACATTTGCGGTAAATCATAAATAAATTTATTCAAGTCAAATATATTTTTAAATCATGTATATTAACATATCTAAATTTATCTATCTATCTATCTATCTATCTATCTATCATCTCCACTACTTAAAGAAAAGGCCAAATTTGATACAAATGAGGTAAATGTACCTGTTTATTTTCACATAAAGAATGAACTCTTGGCTGAATATTTGGTCCTGCAGGACACAGAGTATCTTTAAACTTTTCCCCCCAGTATTTTGCTTTTATAAATGTCAATGCTGAGAATGTCACTTTGAATTTCTCTCTTTCCAGGGCAAATGGCAGAAATATGTTTGGGGCTATTGCAGAAATTGTTGGAAATTCTCTTCTAATTCAAGATCAAAATCCACTTAATAATTTAAAAAAAATTTAAGTCAACTACCCAAATGTCAATTTTGAAAATGAAATAATCCAACACAAAACAATTCAAGGATATACTAATTTGATATTTACATGCTCAGGAACCATTGTAGGAAAGTATTTATTTTCTGTAATTAAAGCGTTATGTTTCTGTGAGAGCAGAAAACTGTATATATACACTAAACACTGCAATTCCTCACATGGGATAGTCTTGAGTCCAAGCTAAGACAGCATTTATTGTATTGTGTGATTAGACAACATGCCCAGTGTGTTCACTGCTCATGCAGAGAAGGCTGCAGTGAAGTCATGCAATGCAACACGAGTGAGCACTTTCTAAACCAACATGGGCTCATTATGTGTTAGATTTATAATTAACTTTTGGTTGTTGAATGTTCAGAAACTTTTCCCTTGACAATATTTTTTTGCAACCTCCACACAAACAGATTACTATTGGCAGAAATATATCATATAAGGAGTAATATTTATTAAAGGGTTATAGAAACACTCACTGATATAAATTGGACCTTAAGACACTTCTTGGAGAGTGAATATCCCATGATGAATGATTCAATTCACTCCTAAGGAAAGCAGGAACCAAACAGGATTCCCAGGTCTCCAAGGATTCTGGCCACGCCCCATCACCCCATTGGGGTCTGGATTCTCAGAGGCTACTAAAGCTCCCTTAGGTAACATCTGAATCCCACTACAGATTACAAATGCCATTCCCTTTGTGGGGCCATTTTCTTCCAAGCACCACATTCCCTAACATGGAGTTTTGTTGGGTATCTTAACAATTAGCAGAGCTGAAGTGAAGGTGTTGAGATTTTTTTTTTTTTCCCTGTTTCCCAGGAAGCTTCAGTACAAACTTGATCTCAAACACAGTCTGGGATTCCCAACTTACTTGTAGCAGAAAGAGATATTTCTCAGTTGGGGGACTCTGTCTAAGGTAGCAACTTCTCCCTCCAATGGTCTGTTCCTTTCACCTCTCTGGACTTGACATTTTCTGTGCACATAATGGCAGAAAAAATGATGAAAAACATTATTTAAAAAGAAGCTTTTTAAAAAAAGTCTCTCTTTTCACAGAATTTGATGTTTGAAAGCCAGTTAATATGTCTGGACTCAGGAAGCCAAGTTCATCAGCTGTAAATAGAAATAGAGTATAATTTGCTATGAAAGAATATAAGGAGTTTCTTGTAATCTGCATGTGTTGGGGGTGTTATTAGAACACAGTTTTTAAAGAGCATCTATGGCCAGTTGCTGTTGAAGAATGTGCTGTAGAATAGTTAGTATGCACCTTCCTACCCCCAGTCTGCTTAAGCCAGATTCCCTACTGACCCTCTATTTTATGGCATTTAGCTCTGAAATAAAATGACTCAGTCCTTACATGGAATAACCTCTTCGTTTATACTTCAAATTGAATTAGCTCACATTGTTATTCTCACTTGGGTTGTTATGAAAAGTTTTCTTCACTCTGTGGGTTCTATTTTTATTAGGCTTTCATTTCTGCTATTTTTGATGCAAGTCCAAAAGTCAATTAATGAGAACATGACCTCAGGCAAGATTCAACTTGTTTTCAATATCCACACATTCCATTCCCTTTTCCCTAGCTGCCCCTTTTAGCCCCAATTCTAACACACCTCGGAGGACACAAGAATCCCATCTGTTCTCTTTCTTCACTCAGTTCTGACATAAGAAGGTGAATTTACAATGACATGTCTGAATATCACTCTACCCTGGCTTTCTGTTTACTACTCACAAGTTGCTGGTCATGCACAGACAAGATTCTGGGTACAGCTGTGGCTCAGTAGAGAACTGTTTTTATGTCAGTCTTTCCCAACAACAGTATCCCTTTGCATGAAAAACATCAATCCAATCATCATCCAAAGAGGGTGGTGATCGTTAGAAAAGTTTCCATTACATGAACAGAAAACCAACCCATGTCGTTTTAAAAAACAGATAATGTGGTTTTTTTATGTGGCTGAAAGAAATCAACAGCTATATTCATTGTTCGACCCACAGTTCCAAATTATGTCAGAAGAATCTAGTTTCTCTCAACTCTTGGCTTACTGCTGCTCTTCCTGGAGAGTTCACTTTTAACAAGCTTTCTGAGACCAGGTGGCTGCCAGCAGCTTCAGTCTCACATCCTTGTGGCTCCTTGTCTACAAGTCAAGGGCCTTACTCAATGCCAAGGTCTTGGCTATATTCTAAGTAACAGATATGTGCCACATCTTAGGAGGTGCAGACTTACTGCATGTAGACTAGAAGGAAAGTAAAACTTATTCCTTAAAGAACAACCAGAGGGGCTTGAGAGATGGCTCAATGGGTAAGAGCATTGGCTGCTCTTCCAGAAGGGGTCCTCAGCTCATTTCCCAGCAACCACATGGTGGCTCACAACCATCTGTAATGAGATCTGGAGTATTCTCCTGCTGTGTAGGCAGAACACTGTATACATAATAAATGTTAAAAAAGAACAACCAGAACAGGAGAATGCATGTCAAGACAATGCCATAATTTGGATCTTTTCGGTTTTGTTATTTAAGATAAAAATCTCACTCTGTAGCCCAGGCTGGCCTCAGTTTCACAGTGATCCTTTTACCTCGACTCCCTTGTGCTAGGATTATAGATGTGAGCCATCAGGGCCAGCACATACCTGTGTCTCACTGTCCCCTAAATGCATGTGCTTCGGAGGTTTGGTCTCCAAATTCTAAGAGACTCTTTGAGACGAAAAATGTCTGAAATTCTGTGAAAAACTGCTCCATTGGTCCTTGTAGAGTTCGCAGATAAGTTTTAAGGCAACTCTACAGGAGAGAACTTTTTACGAAGGGCACAGATGCCAGCAACTGTACTCTTCTTCCTTCTCCATCCCTACATCTGTTTGCTGTCAGAAGCTTACATAAAGAGAAGGGATGCTCCCGGAGAGAAAGCATTTGTGGTTCAGATTTATTAAACAACCTCACAGTCAGAGTCAGAGCTGGCTCTAACTGAGAACATGGACCAGGGTGGGGAAGATGGACAGAGAAAGACAATATGAACTTGTGACACTCTGCTTGATGTCACAGCCTACCAACCCAATGCAAAGGGCATCCTTTATAGAGATGTTCACATGTGTTTTCTGAAGGAGCCTGAGACTGGAAGCCATATCCCCCCATACAGAACACCAGGCTTAGCCTAGCACAGGAAGAAGAATGATCTTCATTTTAAGAAAACAGTAGCAAGATTGGGCTAGAGTGGGCCAGGGTGAGGGACAGGGAGGCCTCGCTTTGACATGAATAAAGTATGGTTAAGACAGTCAGAGAGGAATTCATTTTGCCTCAGAGTTTTTACACTTTTCCTTCTTCATCATCAGTACTTAACTTAACTTTATATATTGATATAATTTTGTCCTGTGGCTACGGAGGCTAGGAAGTCTATTATTGGGGGAACAGGCTTTTGATGTATGATCCAATGGCAGAAGGTGTCAGGACAATAGTGTGACCTTGGCCTTTTATAACAAATCCATTTCTGGTTTAAAGCCTTAATCCTCCCATAATGGCAGAGTCCTGGTAGCCTAATCACATCTTAAAGGTCAGAAAGAGCACATTTGACTTTGTAGTTCACCCAAAAACAAATCTGGGAGTCACTGCCAAATGGCATCTAGTGGGCACAGGACAAAAGTCTTTTATGAGTCTTTTACTGCAGTGGCGACATTGTCACACTCATTATTGTTCTGCAAACAAGCTTTGGGACTGTTGACAGTAACTAACATCCCAGCATTGTTTTGGCCCAGCTCCTAACACATAATTCCAGTCACTGAGGCATCTTCTAATTAGAAGAAAATGCTTTCCAGCTTTCTATGGCTGCTCTGACCCATGCCTGCCACATAAATAAAAAGCTGGAGGAGAATAGAAGCTGAAGTTATACTGAAATAATATTTAAAAGCCCCAGGAAAGAATCAGGAACAAGCTTGGTCCCACCCCAAGAATTGCCCTCTCGGAGAAATCTAGCAATACTTGTAGAATTTTCTCCATTGCTATCTAACTACTCCCACAGGAGGGAGTGATGGATGGGAATCAAGGGGCTAAGAGAGCCAGGTTGAATCTTGCCCTTTCATCCTCCACCAACTCTCATTCCAGCTTCCAGTCTGCAAGTTCAAACTCGAGCCAGGTGTTTGGGAGAAAGCTAGGAAGCAAGTGTGCTTGATCGTAGATGTCAGGAAAGTGTTCCGGATCTGTGGTTCTCAAGTTTGTCTTTATTGCGGTATAAACCAGACACCCCAAGAAATATCAATGCTTTCTCTAACATCAGGAAGTTCTGGTTCCAATGATATAAGCACTAAGTTATTTTAAAATATTTTACTTTTTAATTATGCATATGTGTGTGTATGTGTGTGTGCCTTTGTGTGGTTATGAGAACATGAGCGCAGTGCTTATGGAGGCCAGAAGAGGTTGTTAGATTCCCTAGGAGCCTGAATGACAGGTGGTTGTGAGCCTCTCACTATGGCACCAGGGACTAAACTCAGATCCTGAGAAATAGCAATAAAGCTCCTAACCTCTGAGCTGTCTCTCAAGCCCCAAGCATTAGGACCTTAGCAAGTTCACCAGAGAATGAAGACAAAGCTAAGAATCAACATTTTGCATGGATTTTACCTAATGATGTCTACTGAGAATTGATTGTAGGGGTAGGGAAAGGAAGAATTCCCACCCTCTTGGTGGAGAGCATAGAAGCACCACAGGAATGGCTTCTGATAATGGCCCCTGGGGAAATAGCAGGTGTCCTATATATATTATGGTAAGTATAACCAGCTCTCAGCCCACAAAAAGAACTCTCTTGTACTAAACATTCCTGGTATATCTAGTGAGACACTGGTTATAGTGGGGATCTGAATATTAAAGCATAGACTTTAATGTTAGCCAACCACCGAAATCAACAGCCCTAAGATGTGAAAGAAAGTCTAGAATATAGGAAATTAAAACTTATCTTTCAGCTATTTATTTTTTTGTTTTGTCTCTCAAAGGGGTATTTATAACCATATCACTTAACCCCTAGTCCTGAATCAGTCTCCTTTGGGGTCTCAGAGATAAGCCTGGCAGTACAACGTACATTTTTGTGGTGTTTTGCTGCTAGTAACTATCTGTAAGCCTGCATGCCTTTGAATTTCCACCAGCTCCTAATATGTCCAAGCTGTACTAAGTCAGCAAGGGAAAGCTGGGTATTGACTGATCATCTGCTGCTGTTGGCCACACAATTACAGCCAAGTGGAAGCTGAGAGAGAGATGAATGCTTAATGAGAGCTATAGAGTGAAAGCTAATGATTGACAATTTGGTGTGCAGGTGTGAGCGGTAAGTAGGGAGAAAAACATCTGCTCTGCTCTGAGACTTTGAAATCAGTCCATGTTGAAAATAAGTAATGTGACAGGTTTCTTCCAAGTTCACTTGGAGATCAAGTATTAGATCTACATTGGCCTTTACATAAGGCCAGGCAACTAGTTGATACTTAAGTATAAATAGGTGCGCCCTGAAGTCCTAGGTCTTTCTTAGCCTGAAATGGCTCTCCAGATGGAAGCAAGGCTGGTAATTGAGAACTATAGGTGTCCAAGTGAGCTCAGCCAAGCCCAGCGAACCGAGGAGAGGCAGTATTTTGACATATGGGGCTTACCGTAGGCAAACCCAAGAAGCAGAATTGCCTCTTTCTACTTTTGTTCTCAGCATCTGACTTTGTAGGCTCTTCACCTAAGCTGCCCGACTAGACCGTGTGTGTTAGGTTGGACCATCCATACAGCACTAGGGTTCTACCTCTTTAGTCCTCCACCCCAGGAGAATTCAGCTCCCATGTGTTTTGTGCTGAGACTCACTCTAATATGAAATAGTGAGTAATCGCAGAGGCCCTCTTCACTCCAAGATGGAAAGATTTCTCTGCTTGGCTAGCCCACACCTCTGTAAGTATGGATTTCTGACGTGGAGTTTGGAGGTAAGATGACAATGGGCAGGCACATTTTCAGTTGATTACATTTTTATTTCATGTGATAATGATTAAGAAGTTGGTCACAAGAAAAAAATGCAAAAATATCTCCGTACTTGTTAGGCCATTTAGAGGTGTGTGTGTGTGTGTGTGTGTGTGTGTGTGTGTGTGTATTTGGTGCTAGGGACTGACACAGGTAAGGGTCTCTTCTATACTAGGTCAATACTCTACTACTCAGCTATACTCCTATCACTAGAGATTATTTTGAATTGATCTAATGTAACTGAACTTGACGTGTGTATCACTTGATATTAACTAGTGTATGATATCCTCAGTGGGAGGATCCATAGAGCCAATGACTGGTGGGGTGGAGAAAGTCACATTTGTTTAGGGGTGTCCCCCAGTGGTTGACCCCATACCCATGTGTGCATAGGCAGCACTAATTGGCTTAGTGGATGACTTAAAATGAAGAAAGAAATAAAAAGCAAGAGAGAAAGATAAAGTAAGGAAGATGAAATAAAGGAAGGAAGGACATGCTATCCGGAGGAAGATGTGTTGCGGATACTAAGAGAAATTGGGGCTGAGGAGTTGAAGATGAATAAGATCAAAATATACTACATCCATGTACAAAATTTCCCGAGAATAAATTAATAGTTTAAAAAAAATCCTCAGTGGATTGACACCAATATTCTCGGAATAGAAACTACCTGGGATATAGAGGTCAGAGGTGGAACACTGAATTTTGTGACCGATGAAAATGGGCTGGGTAGAGTTGGAGAAGGTCTCTGAAAGCAAAGGACTTAAAATTTGGAAAGGGAAAAAATGGGGGGAAAATCTGGCTTTCACTGAAAATTTTCTCTAGCATTTGGTGGCAACATGCTTATTCAGTGCTTTGCTATTGAGTCCAAAGTTGCCCAACCCAACCGATCCCCATCTCATCTCAGCTTAATGCTTCCTTCCTTCCTCTGACTGCCCCTAACTGGGACCCAAGGGGCGCGAGTCCATTCTAGGTCTCTCAGGCATTCTGTTTTTCTAAGGATGGTGCTGAGGATGGGGAGGGGACAGCCTCTGACAGGCTTTTTACAAACTAAAATGCTTAAGCAAAGGAATAGAGTGACTGGGTAGTTTTAGTCAAACTGTTTTCAATTATTCATCCCCTAGTGGGATGATTAAAGAGTATTCTGTCAAGCAGACAGTGGCATCAAAGTCAAGCAGAGGTGAGTGGGGCTAGAAGGGACCGGAGGTGGAAACTGAGTCCATACCTGAAGAACAAAGTGTATCAACCATTCAGGAGGCCAGCGCCAGATGCAGCTGTTTCCTAATACACGCATACGTGTGGGTATAAAAGATGAGCAGAGTTTTCCTACAGTCTTTGATTCCCTCCAGCTGCAAACCTTCCAAGGTGGCATACCTCACTTTACAATGTGTGGCCTCAGAGTGAGTAAGAGCATATTTCTCTAGAAATACTCTAAACACAGATGGTCTGGAAACAAATCAGATATAGTTTCAATCATACCATGTTTCTAATTGTCATGATTATTAGTAATTGATGTAGGAGGTCTTAGTTCACTGTGGGCGGCACCATTCCCTGGTCAGCTGTTCCTAGGATAACTGAGAGCAAGCCTGGACGAGAACTATCAAGCAACATGACTTGATGGCTTTGGCTGTACCTCCTTGGCTGTGAGTGAGTTCTTTGATTAGAAGTAGTTTTGTGTGGAGCAGCAAGCAGGATTTCCTTCAGGTTCCTGCCTTGACTTTCCACAGTGCTGGACTGTGACAGTAAGATGAAATAAATCCCTTTCTCTTCAAGTTGATTTTGGTCGATGTTTTATCACAGCAACAGAAAGGAAGCCAGACCGCATAGCTGTACTTGAAGGCTGCTCCTAAAAACCACACCCATTGCTGAAGCTGCAGCTGCTCAGCTGCAGGTAAAATTCCAGCAAAAGAAGTTGGCCATCATGGATACAAGGACACATGGAACATTCCAGATTGTTCTCAGAAAGCCACAGGCTAGAAGCAGTGCCTCCTCCACAAGCTCAGAAGAATAAAAAAACTCCAGTCTGAAAGCACCTGCTTCATAGGTGTCTGGCAAGGCAGCGTGATAGGGAGGCTTTTATAGAAGTGATAAAATGGCATGCTGGGAAAAAGAGAGAGTTCCGAGTTCCGTCTTTAAAAAAAAAAAAAAAAAGGCCTAGTTGTCTTAGAAAGTATTTGATGTACTTCATTACCAATAAAATGGAGTTGCATTGAAAAGCATTTAGCAACCTCTGGCCCCTGTAGCTTTATTAGAAAAGGCCCTTTCTTATTTTCAGCTCTTCCGAAATCTTTTATTTAATGTTTTTGATTCCTCTCCACAATATGATCATCAACAGCAACGCAGGAGACACTCCAAACTCCAACTTCCTTTTTCCAGCATCTGCCAGGACCTGGGACCCTCCAGTGTTTGGGCTGCATTTTTATCTCTATTCCTCCAAGTGTTCCTTGGAGCAATGCGATAGCTGGGCTTGACCTGTGCAGTCGTTGGCTGCCATGGAGTCAGCAGGGAGGTAATGCAGAGCTGCACGAGAAGCAAACAAACCCAGATTTACCTCTAAACTAAACCGGAAAAGCTAAGACGCCGCCGTCTGTGTCTGCAGATTCATTCATTTCCAGCAGGCTCAGCCGTAAGTTCTCCTGACTTCAAGCAGAATCCATCGGCTGGGCTTGGCAGAAATTCTGTGGCTGCCTTTGCAGGAATCGCTCAAAGCTCTTGCAGGATTAGAAGTGCCTCTTCAATAACCTAAGCATGGCCTCTCGTTCTCTGTGTTTTCAGAGAATTCAGTATCATCAGTTCTCCACTGCCCCCTGTCTCATCCATCTGCCCCTTTCTTTCCCACTCTCTAAGTCTGGCGCCCAGCTACTATTGCTGAGTCTTTTATGTCAATGTTTTTCTCTCTAGTCCTGAACTCACTTGGCTTCATTTTCTTAATACATTTTTTTTTTTAATTTTAAAAAATCTGAGATGAAGAGAGGGAGCTGAAAGAGTGAAAAGTGTCCTCCCAAAGTTACACCCATAGCTAAAAATGTGAACTGGAAAGTTTAGCAGTTAGCTTGGATTTCCTTGGGCTAAAAAGCAATATTTATCCACAAATGATGAAAAATGGGCAGAATGTACAATTCTAAGGGGACTGAGTTAAGCCAGCCGTATTCTTCTTGGCTGGGGTGATGAATAACTCCTCTGGTGTTTTTTTTTTTTTTTTTTTTTTTTCCATCTGGCCTCCTTCATGCAGACCATTCATGCTCCATGTGGGGAAGCTGGGGTGGGTGGAGCCCAGAAGCTGTCCCGTGGAAAAATTGGGTTGTGTGGAAGCAACAACACAACAGAATTTAGAATTGTTCTTAATTCTCATTCATTTAGCTTCTTGCCCTAAGTCTGGGTGTTATTGTCTATGGTGATCTGTGCTCCCTAAACCCAAAGAGGTCTTGTAAAAAAGGCATTGGGTGCTTTCCTTCCTGGTAAGGACCCTGTAACATCTTGGCACACAAACCAAAACATTTAGCCAATCTTTTGGTGTTTTCCACCAAAACCAGATGCATTTTTTTTCTCCCAAGAAAGGCAACAAAGTTCTATGTGCCTGGGCCCTGTTCTCTACAAAGTAGCACACTTTTTCTTCTTTAGTAGATACCTGACCCATGCATGGAGCTTTTGGTAGTCATGTTTCTGGGTAATCTTGCCCAGCTTCCTTTCATTGACATTTCATGGAGCTCTCAGCACTAACATTTTTGGTGACATCACCCAGCAGGTAAATGATGTGAGGTCATTGTCTTCCCTTTATTCTCACTCAAACACCAGGTATACCCTGACTCCCCAAGTTTGCCTTCTGTTCTGAGAGGTGACACCATTCACCCTGTACCATTGATATCCACAAACAGAGCGTGTTATCCTTACTAATTTCTAAATGGGATTCAGTAAGTAGCCACATTAGAGCTTGAAAACCCAACACAAATAGAGATTAAATATAAACATGGCTTATTCTTAATCTTAATTAGCTTTGCTTGAGCCCGTTCCTTAAATCCTCGCTATTGCTGAGCACCCAAGACTCTCAGCTTTCTCTTCTTCCATCTTGCCTAGGCTGCAAAGTTTTCTCCTTTCTCTCATTTTTCAATAAGTCACTTAGTGGCCAATGATAGATCCATTCTGAGAGCAGGATATTTTACTCAGAGATTTCCCATAAAAACTAGACTAATGGGAAAAGTCTGAACTCCACCAGCAAACCACTGAGGAAGTTACATTTGACATATATCTCCAATGATAATAACATCATTTGTGGGGTGCTTATATCCTCAGTGTGTTCACAAGAGTATAGCTATGAGTCAGTGTTCTCACATATTAGAGAAATTAGAGAATAAGAATCCTAGAAGTAGTGTCTACTGAGATCATGCTTGCCCAGGGAATGGCTCTCACTATTATCAACCATTAAGTGGAGGAAACTAACTAGAAATATTAGCAACTCTGAGGCAAATCACATTGTTGCAGTTGAGCCATTGAGGACCAAAGTCAGATGCAGGAGTCCAGGACTTGCCTATAAGGCTGTAGGCAGGGCTACCCCTCTTCCTGGGGACATTGTTTTTATTCTGCTTTAGGTGGCACGCTCTAAAATCTCCTACTTATGCTTCCTTTCGCTGATGACTCTCTGTAGAGGATGTTCTCGTTCCTGCAGTCTGCATGAGCTCTCTGGACCAGTTTGTTAAAGCTACTACAATTTCACAGCTTAAAAACAATAGAAATTTATCCACTCAGAGTTGGGAAGGCCTGAAGTCCAAGATGAAGGTGCTGGCATGTTCACTCTGAAGATTCTGAGTTAGAATTCATTGCATGCCTAGTTTCTGGTAGATTCTGGAAACTCTATGTGCTTTTGGCCTTGGGTTATATAGCTCTTCATCTTCATATAGCTTTCCATTCTGAGGTTCCAGATCTGTTTATCGTTATAAAGATCTAGTTAATGGAGCTAGCTCCCCACCCCCCACTCCTAAGGATGAGTTTATTTCAAGATAGATAACTTTATTACATCTACGGTTTCTCCCCCTTAAGTAAGACCACATTGAAATTATAATAAGATGTAGGACAAGGAGAGATGGTTGGAGGAATGGAGGGTTCATTCTTCTCCTCAATCTAAGGGAAACAGTGTCAAGCATGTATAGAGAAATATGACTTTAAAAGCATTTATTTCTGGGTTAGAGCCTTCCTTTTGCCAGTGATTGGCTCTGGATTTTAGTTAAATGCCTTACAACTCTGTGCCTTGTCTGGTTAAAAATGGAACAAACTCAACTTTCATAGAAATAGAGATATCCTAACAGTAATGAGGAATATCAGGATGTAATCAGAGAGTTGTAGCATTCAAAACAGCCCTATCACAGTAAAATAATTTTTTTGTTTTTGTCTGTCTGTCTGTCTGATTTTCTCCATCAGTAGAGCAAGTCTTCTGTCTGTCCTCTAGGATTTGGCAGCTTAGGCATTTCAGCTAGTTGTATTCACTGTAAGTAACTGTCTGCTATTTTTTAACTTGTTTTTATAAAACTTTGAATGATGTTTTATGGTCAACAAGAAATCAATAAATGCTTATTAATTACTAAATATTTTTTATGAAATTAGAAACTTCAAGTTAAACTTCCAGAGAAGAAGAAAACAAAACTTTCTTGGTGTGTGAATGAAAAGGCAGCATTAATCATTAGAGTGGGTTGATGATCCTTCTGATTTGATGAACATCTGCTTTGGGTATGTGACTGTTCCCAAGGCTATCAACAACCAAGCCATCCAAGACAAGGCCCTGGCATGAGAGAAAGCATGTGTAGTCTGGGATCTGAAGGAACATCAGAGAGTTCTGAGAATGTGGAAAGAGGTTGGCTCAGACATCAGGGCTACCAAGAAGAACTTGGAGATATTTTCCAAGGAAGCTTTTCATCACGTTTTACCTTAGCAACTTTTGAGAGGACATGCTTAGGTCTGTGCTTGTTAGGATGTCACTAGGCCACTATAATGTGTTTGTCTGACTACTCAATCATGGCTTCTACCTGTTTTGAAACATGTAGGTTACTGCATGTTAATGGAACGGAAAGAAATTTTAAAATATTTTCTGCATAGTATTTGATCCATTTGGTGTTCTTTTGCCCTTCAGCTGTTATATTAAAAATTATAGTCAAATATGTGCTGAAATTGAACAATATTGTGATTCTTTCTCTATAAGTGACCATAACACAACTGTAAAACCTACTGGTATTGACAAACTGTATCTTGGGATGAAGGAACACAGGGCAGGGATGTTCTACTCCCCCCTGCCAAAATAAGCCAATTGCTACAAACATTAAGGTCTCTGCAACCAGTTGTACTTAATTCCTGAGGACCAAATTGCTAAAAGACATCCTCACTTGTGCCTCCAGAGTAACTGTGTTTAGCCATACCTGCTTCTACCTGACTTTCAGCACTCATTGACATTTATCACATGAAATTATACTAAATACACATAGTAGAATAATTTGAAGAACAATTTATAGTGAATATAAAAAGTGGTAGAATTCTTTCACCAGGCATCCTCATCAGAGCAGCATCATCTTTAAACCTTGTGTGGCAATCCCTGACACACCACCATGATGCTCAGAGAAGACAGGGTGACCCGGAAGTCCAACTGCTTCCTTAAGATCATCCAACTTTTGGATGACTACTCAAAATGCTTCATTGTGGGAGCAGACAATGTGGGCTCCAAGCAGATGCAGCAGATTTGCATGTCCCTGTGAGGAAAGGCTGTGGTGCTGACGGGCAAGAACACTATGATGAGCAAGGCCATCAGGGGGCACCTGGAAAACAACCCAGCTCTGGAGAAACTGTTGCCTCATAGCTTGGGGCATGTGGGTTTTGTGTTCACTAAGGAGGACCTCACTGAGATTAGGACATGCTGCTGGCCAATAAGGTGCCTGCTGCTGCCTGTGCTGGTGCCATTGCCAGCCCAGAACACTGGTCTGGGGCCCAAGAAGACCTCTTTTTTCCAGGCTTTAGACATCATCACTAAAATCTCCAGAGGTACCATTGAGATTCTGAGTGATGTGCAGCTGATAAAAACTGGAGACAAAGTAGGAACCAGTGAAGCCACACTGCTGAACATGCTGAACATCTCCCCCTTCTCCTTTGGGCTGATCATCCAGCAGGTGTTTGACAATGGCAGCATTTACAACCCTGAAGTGCTTGACATCACAGAGCAGACTCTGCACTTTTGCTCCCAACATTTTGACACCTAGAGGGTGTCAGAAATGTTGCCAGTGTTTGTCTGCAGACTGGTTACCCAACTATTGCCTCAGTGCCACACTCTATCATCAATGGGTACAAGTGGGTTCTGGCTTTGTCTGTGGAGACTGATTACACCTTCCCACTTGCTAAAAAGGTCAAGGCCTTCTTGGCTGATCCATCTGCTTTTGTGGTTGCTACCCCTGTGGCCGCTGCCTCAACTGCTGCTCCTGCTACACCCGAAGCCCCAGCCAAGGCTGAAGCCAAGGAGGAGTCGGAGGAATCAGTGAGGATATGGGATTTGGTCTCTCTGACTAACCCCTCAAAGCATCCAACCCAGCCAGCTTAATTTGAGAAATTTGAGAAATAACAGCTTCTGTTAAAAAAAAAAAAAAAGTAGTAGAACAAGAAAGATGTAGATGAGATCCCTAAGGTCAAACTTTATAAACCTCCATTATGGTTGATTTGAGCATACCCAAAAGGTTTATATGTTGGAGGCTTCATCCCCAGTAGTAGGACTGTTAAGAGGGAAAGCCTTGTGTGAAGTCATGGCAGACCTTGACCTTGACCATTGTTTTCTGTTACCATAAAATATGAAAACTACCCATTGCTGTTCTCATCTGAATTTCATTCCAAAAGGCTATAGTACAGTGTGATTAACTTTCAGGAAAAGCATCCTGAATGTAGCATTCTGACATCACCCTTCATCCATCAATTTAAAAAAATTCATTGTACTGGAAGACATCTGTGGAAAGACAAAATTTCTCAGGAAAATATTTTCTGGGAAATTCCCAATACAGTGAGTCTAGCTGAGTAAAACTCCATACCAAAGGCACCTGGCATTGGTTCTAGGTCACTGTCGGGTTTTGTGTCTGGGACAACAATTAAGGGAAGGTTTTTGTCATTCAGAATTTCAAGAAAGATGTTATTGTTTGAATCTGAACTGTTCCCCGACATGCTCATGTTTTGAGTGCCTAGCCCATTACTGGTGAAAGTGTTTTAGAAGATTCTGGAAACACTGGGCCTAGTTGGCAGTAGATCACTTATGGTAGGTCTTTGAAAGTTATACTAAGTACCTTTCTCCTGATTTATGTCTTATTTCCTGGTCTACTACCACTAATGGAGCGCCTCTGCTGTTCAGTCTTCACAGCAATGGACTGGACTCTCAGAAACTGTGAGACAAAATAAACCTTTCCTCTTTGTCACAGAATGCAAAATAACAACACATAAAATCATTATCAGACTTCAGTCTGTACCACATTTTCTTGTGACTTTGATACATTTTCTTTAATCTTTGTTCTTCTTTCCTTGGTTTTGATATTCCCCCACCCCGCCCCAACACACACACACACACACACACACACACACACACACACACACACACACAAATATCTTTCCACTTTTGGACGGTATTGAAGCCATTAAAGACTATGGGGATCCTTAAAATTAAAGGCATTTTGTTTATGAAATGGTCCTGAGGGGCAGCTGGAATTGGCACTGAGAAGCTTCAGGTAGGCAACTTAGTTTTCATGGCAAATAGTTTTTTGAGCACCACCCAGGCAGAAATAAATTGTGTAATCTGGCTTGAGTAAGTTCATGCTATGTTAATAGATTCTTTCTATTACTAATTGTATGTTGCATGAGTCCTAATTGGTCTTATAATAAAAACCCAGAGCCAGATACTGGGGAAAAGCTGAAAGATCAGAGAGACAGAGGAACAAGCCACAGCCACTTCTCACTTAGCCAACTTCTCAGGCTAAAAGGGGTAGGTCCTATCTCCATGAATCCTCATACTGAAAAGGGTAAGTGAAGGCAAACTCAGGCTGAAATGGAAAGGGCACTGAACTCCTGCCTCTGCCTGCCTTATATTCCTTTCCCTGTCCAGCCATATCACTTCCTTCCTCAAACTTCCTAGTGCTGGGGCTAAAGGCTTGTATGCTTCCCAAGTACCAGGTACAGAAGCATAGGATCCCAAGTGCTAGGATTAAAAGTGTGTGCCACCACTGCCTGACTGTTTCTCTTTTGGACTGGATGTATAGCCCAGTGTAGCCTGGAACTCACAGAGATCCAAACAGATCTCTGCTCCTGCCTCCCGAGTGCTAGGATTAAAGGTACGTGTCGCCACTGCTTGATCTCTATGGCTAACTCTGTGGGTGGCTCTGTCCTTTTATCATTAGGCAAGCTTTATTTGATAAACAATATATCACCACAGTTGTGGACCCATATACTTATATCTTTATGAATTGATCACTAAGATATAAACACACTAATATTTGAAAACATCAGCCTAGGTCATGCTTATGAAGCAGTGTTGGTTTGTATATAACTTTTCTCACTGCAGTAACAGAGGGTTTTTTCTTTTTTCTTTTTGGCTCACAGGGATACAGTGCATTGTGGTGGGAAGGCATAGCGGTAGGGGTATGACGTGGCTGAGTGCATTGTGTTCAAGAAGGAGGGATGTGAATGCTGATACTCAGCTTATCTTTTCCCCCTTTTTATTTAACCCGGTAGGCCTTCCATGATTAGTAAAACACTACTCTCTCTGAGGGACATCCAGAAGTGTGTCTCCTAGGTGTTTCCAAGTACGGTCAAATTGACAATGAAGATTCACTATGAAAGCCTATGATATCCATAAAGGTAATTAAATATACATAATATATAATCAAAATACTTCTTTAGCATTTAGTAGTAGTTGATCTTAGGCATGGGGAATAGATGAAGTCAAATGTTTTTTTCACTACTTATAGACCTCATTGGTCTCCTACCTCACTTCCGGTATTGCCTTCAGTCTGTGTCATATTTTCTTGAAACTTTAATATTTTTTTTAATATTTGTTCTTCTTCCCATCATACCTTTTCTTTTCCTCCTGTCTCATTTTCCTTTTGTTTTTTATTTTTATGACTACACACTATATGCTGATGGTTCATTTTAATTGTCAACTTGATTGAATGAAGGAAGAAATACCTAGGACATCAGTGAGGTACACTGGTGGGTATGTCTGTGAAGCTGTTCTCAGAGAAGATTAACTGAGGTGGAGAGATATGTCATGAATATGAGCAGCACCATCCCATAGTGGGGGAAGAGGAGATGCCAGCCGGACCATTGGTACGAACCAAGTTCTTGGCTCTTGGTCCACTGACATGTGTGAAAGCAGCTGACACATTTCTCTCACTGCTGTAGAGACACCCAATATCTTCCCCACCACATGGGACTGTATCTCCTAAAACTTTGAATCAAAGGAAAAGTACTTCTCAAGCTTCAAGTCAGGCATTCCACCATAGTAATAACAAAATGGTTAACTAATCTCCTGAAAATGTTTCTGCGTCCATAAACATGACTGCATAGTTCATAGGATGTGAGAACTTGTTTGTAAGAGGAATTTTGAAAAGTTTGAAGTTACAGACCTGAGAAGCCCTAGAATTCTGTAAACAGAACTTAACTGGCCATTCTGGTGGGACTTGGAAGACTAGAATGTTGAAATGTAAGCCGTGAAAGGCAGTCTCTGGGCTTTCTGAGGAGAACAAGGACTCTTAGGAACTAGACCAGGAAGCCATTCTCATTACATTTTAACAAGAAATGTGACCGATTTCTGTATGGATATTTATGGGTCCAGTAGTAATAGACCAATTTATTTGGCAGAAGGAAATTCAAGATAGCAAAATGCTGATGGAGTAGGGTTAGCATTTATGAGAACAAGATCTGATTATAGATTGTATGTAAGATGCTAAGCCTAAAAAAGGGAAAGTGAGTTTAAGGCCGAATCTGAAATGATGTTCAGTGGCCAGAAGTAAGTTGATATCCACAGTGACCATTAAACAGTGGTTTTCAACCTTTCTATCGCTGAAACCCTTTAATGCAGTTCCTCATGTTGTAATGACCCCCAAATAAAATTATTTTCATTGCTACTTCATAATGCTGCTGCAGTTATAAATCATAACATAAACATCTGATATCTAGGCTATCTGTTATGCAGCCCCTGTGAAAGAGTTGTTCAGCCCCTAAGGGGTCTCAACCCACAGGTTGAGAACCACTACTATAGAGGGAGGGTAGTAAATAGTAAAGCGTCTGGAGCTAGAAACTATAGGGGACACAAGGTTTACCCATAAAATAGGTGGAGTGGACAAAGTAGATATCCAGGGTAAAAAGATGTGGGGCAAGGCCAAAGATGTACCCATCTGCAACACAAAGCAGTAATATATCTATGGTAGTCTGAGTGTAATTGGCCCCCATAATCTCATAGGGAGTAAAACTACTAGGGGTTGTGGCTTTGTTAGAGAGGTACAGCTTTGTCAGAGGAAGTGTGTCACTGTGGGGGTGGGCTTTGAGGTTTCTCATGCTCAGGAGACCGCCCAGTGTCTCAGTGAACTTCCTGTTGCCTGCAGATAGATGTAGGACTCTCAGCTCCTCCTCTAGCACCATGTCTGCCTGCATGCTGCTGTGCTCTCCACCCTGATGATGATGAGCTAAACTTCTGGAACTGTAAGGGAGCCCCTTCAATTAAATGGTTTCCTTATAGAAGTTGCCAGGTGTCTTCACAGCAATTGAAAACCCTAAGACAATACCATTCTTTGAGTTTGTTGGTTTTATTGATGGTGAAACTAGATGGATTTTAGGTGCTTTTATCAACCCCTTCCTCTTGTATGATGTTTTCTGTGTGTGGTTCTCAGGTGAGTTTGGAATTCTATACACTTTTAGGTAGAAACGACAACGGTGGTCCTTAGCTTTCCAATAGTAAGAAGCAAAGCATCAGAAGACACCAACCAGCTCTTTCACGGGGGCCTTTGTTCCTCACTGAACTCATAGTCAACTCTCTGCTCCTTTAAAAAATGAAGTACAAACTGTACCTCTCTTTTTAACTAAGTACTGCCAACTGACGTATCTGTCTGGAACTGAGGGCTTTCATCCCACACATTAAATTCACATATTTACAGATGTCCGTTTGTCCCTGAGCTCTTCAGTTCTCAGGGGGAGAAAGTCAATTTGTGCGTGCGTGCGTGTGTGTGTGTGTGTGTGTGTGTGTGTGTGTGTGTGTGTGTGTGTGTGTGGTTCATCCCACAGATGGGAGGTGACAGAATTCCAAAAGAGCAAGTGGGAATTTCGAGTTCACCACAGGCTAGGAGCACATTCTTTTCACGGGTCACAAATTCTGGATGCTTGCTCTAGCTTCAGGAAAAATAACCCTCTGACACCTAGGTGGTTTGTAAGCATGAATATGAGTCCTCGGACAAGAAGGGTAGCAGCAGCTGGGAGAGACTTCGTGGGGCACTCAGTTGACCTCCGGCTGACTAGCTCCCCTCCCTGGAGACCTCTTCTGGGTGGGAGGGAAAGGCCCATTGCCAGAGGACAATCTGGTGTTTTCTGCTTCTGCTGCAGAAACTTCTTCCCCTTCCACCCCCACATCCTCCGTCTGGGAACAACATTTAGAGAAAGACACGAAGCTGTGGTAGTCCATAGCGGCCTTGGAAGAAAGGGCCCTTTGTTCAAGTATTTCTCCCTCTGACTTGAAAGGACACTTTTAGTTTTGATGGTGGTTTTTCTTTCTTTCTTTTCTTTTCTTTTTTTTTTAATTAGGTAGCACTAAGAAAATATATTCTGGCAAGACAAAGTTCTGAGTTGAAATCAAATATACCCAATTATTACCTCATAATGCATAACACCCACTTTCCCTCGATAGTGAGCAGAGGGAGTCTAAGGGTGCATCACCTAGAGGAGTATGCTCAGTGACATGTGGGTGGCCATGTCCAGGGACTCCGCCCTTCTCTGCTGCAGGACTCTTATAGGGTTTCCCTGGTAGGCCTGTTTATACCTTCAAAACCCACACAGTTGCAGACGGTTAAAAGACAGTGTTAGGGTTTGGAGATAGACTGTCTTTCTAGGAGGAAGCTCCGGGCTTTGTCTCTAAATGGTGGTTTGTTTCCGGATGTTCTGGAAACTTTAGATGATATCTGAGGGGGCAGGGGACAATTCCTGTGTCTGTCCTCTTTACTCTTCCTCTGCTTCCTATCTTCAGCCTCTGCCACGTGCTCCTCCCACCTCACTTCCTCTGCCACGTGCTCCTCCCACCTCACTTCCCCTGGCACGTGCTCCTCCCACCTCACTTCCCCTGGCACGTGCTCCTCCCACCTCACTTCCTCTGCCACGTGCTCCTCCCACCTCACTTCC
>PVIH01011196.1:0-19330 GCA_004025045.1 Sigmodon hispidus | reverse complement strand
GGATAGGAGCCCGAACACATTCATCCGACTCAGTCTCAATGTTGGCAGGAGAAAACAATTTGTCAGGAGTGGAGGCTGAACTGAGCAATATTGGGACCATGCTGGGGAGGAGATGGGGAGATGTGGAGAAGAGAGAATGACCTGAGGGTGTGAGGGAAGGAACCTTGAACAAGGATATACATGGATAGAAAATGTGACTTTATTCATAATAAAAAATTTAAAAAATGATATTAATTTGATACTCATTAAAACAAAACAGTAATAAATTGCACAGTTTGCTGGAAATTAAAGGGTCCCACTATGACTTTACCCTTCTGGGGAGTGGAATGCTAGGTGAGTCTATGGTTACAATATTTAAAAACACTTCCAAAAAAAAAAAAAAAAAAAAAAGAATGTGTGTTTGTGTTTGGTGTGTAAGGCTAGGACAGGTAAGTGGCATCATGGCCACATGTTTATTTTAAAAGTCCAGAGACTTCCTAAAGAATAAATTAGTATCCTCACACCCACTGTGAATTATGAAAGGTAAGAAAAAACAGCACCATCAATAACCCAGTGAGGCACATCTTCCCAGGAAAGTCCATGGGAAAAGCACATTGCAATAATATCCCCCTTTTGTCCTCCAGGCTCCTCCAAATCAGAAAGTCTGGGCTCCCAAACTTCAGTGTTAATTGTTCTTAAAAAGGAAGCTTTCTTTCATTTTTTTTTTTAAGCAAAGAAAATATACTTGGCCATATGTTTACAAAGAACATATTAAAAAGTTCTGAAGATGAAATTCTACCACAAAAAGGAGCTCTTTAGTTTGATTGTTTCATATAAAATAAGACATTTAAATGCAAATTTTAGAGTCTCACACAGCATGAGTTGGTTAGAAAATTAAGATGTTCCTGGGAAACCATTTACCTTTGACTCATTCAACAGTCAGACAAACCCATTGACAGACCACTTTTAGATGAGAATATGGTCACTTGGAATGAAATCTAAGAAGTCTGAAAGCAGCTACTTTGTAACAAACACTTGTGTGCAACTGCTTGGGGGTTATTTTCCAGTGTGTGAGCACCAAGCAACTCAGGCAGTAGGAACCATTTTTTATAGATGAGCAGGTTAACAAGGAGTGGTCACTTCATTGTAAATGGCAGAACCAAGCTGCAGGTAGTGCATTTACTGTCCAGGGCATGCACCTTTGCTACTTGGAAGTACCATCCTGCTTTCCTTTATCTCTCTGCTTCGCAACCCAGAGTGGCAGCCATTTTGGAGCTATGCATGTCAACTGTGGCATTCACAAGCATTAAGCGAAATGAGATTAGTCAGTTCTGAAAAATAAAGATCCCAGAAGAACTAAAGTCAGCTTACCTCTGTCTTCCTTAGTACCTGTCAAATGAGGACCGGAAAGGAGGGCAGAAGAGGCAAGTTCTCTCCAGTATAACTTCAGGCTTCAACAATTGCACTGCATTAGGAGTGGGCCCTGGCAATCCCATGACAACACACTGGGGTGAATCAGATATGGGGCAATCTGTCAGGACCTTTTTAAAAATGATGTCCAAGCTCCAATTCCAGGAAGAGAAGAAGATTGCATAATATGGCCAGGAAGCTGAAGAGTTCTGAAGAGTCACAAGTAGATAAGACATATTCCATTTGCTGGTACATAGGTTGCAAGGAAGGTGGATGCCAGCAGGCACCCAGGCACATACTGGCACACACAGGCTGCACCCAGGCACATACTGGTACACACAGGCTGCACCCAGGCACATACTGGCACACACAGGCTGCACCCAGGCACATACTGGCACACACAGGCTGCACCCAGGCACATACTGGCACACGCAGGCTGCACCCAGGCGCATACTGGCACACGCAGGCTGCACCCAGGCGCATACTGGCACACACAGGCTGCACCCAGGCACACATACAGACCTTCAGACCAAGGTATGAAGTGCACACAGGCATACATAGGCTGGCTGGCAAACACAGAAGGTGAAGACAACCCTGCCCAAAACACACTACCACCACCTCAAGGTCATTATTTATACAGAATGTTTAAAGTGACATTCTGCAAGAAATAGTTATATGATAGAGTATATCACTGTTCACTTCTGGGTTCCCCAGATTTCTGGTAGCTGACTCACTGTTAAGTTCATTGACAACTAAATTCTAGGTGAACTATACCACATATTCATAGTAGCAACATAATATCTAAACATAAGCTTCCCTTACAACCTTTTGTTCTCTACACTTTTCTGCCCACTGGGAAGGAGAGGTGTGGAGGCTTTAGGACCCCTGGCAGAATGACCACCCATCCAACCCATGTTAGAGAATCCAATTCCATTCTGCCTTTGTGTTTCTGGGGTATTCAATATATGGCAGCCCTTAGGGCAGCAGTTCTCAACCTTCCTAATGCTGTGACCCTTAATACAGTCCCTCATGTTGTACTGACCCTCAACCATAAAATTATTATTATTTTTTCTTTTTTAAAAAATACTTATTATGTATACAATATTCTGCCTGCATGTATGCCTGCACACCAGAAGAGGGCACCAGAAGTCATCATAGATGGTTGTGAGCCACCATGTGGGTACTGGGAATTGAACTCAGGACCTCTGTGAGAACAGTCAGTGCTCTTAACCTCTGAGCCATCTCTCCAGCCCCAGTTATTTTTATTGTTTTTTCATAACTGTAATTTTACTACTGTTATGAATCATAATGTTAATGTCTGCTATGCAGGTGGTCTTAGGTGACCCCTGTAAAAGGTCATTCAACCCCCAAAGGGTTGTGCCCCACAGGTTGAGAACTTCTAACTTAAGGCATGTTTTAAATCCATTTTCCTCTCAAAATTTCATTCCCTTGAGGTCCTTCACATTATTATGCAAAGAAGATATCACCATTCTCTTATAGTTAATCTTGTACTACATAGGTAAGTCAGCCTAGAAACCCACATCTTCTTGAAAACATAGAACAGAACAGGGCTTTGGAAAGTGGATCAGTGACTAAGTTCTTGCTGTGCAAGTGTCGGGCCTTAGAGTTCAGAATCTTAGAACCTGTGTGTATCTGGAGGTGGTAGTGAGTATCTATAATGGTAAATGGGCTAGAAGCTAGCAGGCCAACTAGCATGGTTAACAATTTATATAAAGGTGAACAATAAGAGACCTTGCCCCAAATAAGGTGCAAGGCAATGATTGACACCCAAAGTGACCCTCTGGCCGCCACAAAAGTACTGTGGTATGTGTGTTTCTGCACTTAGAGGTAAATGTACACTCATGTTTGTTCATGTACACACACACACACACACACACACACACACACTTAAAAAGAGAAAGCAGAAACAGGAAGGAGGCTTTCGAAGGAAGGTCTTTAAAAGGGGCTTGGTGTTTATACATTGTTAGGAGCACCAGGACATCTTAGTACTACTTCTATCCTGACGATTCAGCTAGGACACTGGCATTTTTTTTTCACCTCTTATCCTTGAGACCTTAGTATCCTGGGCCTATGAAATCATGCTGAGTTCTGAGGATTCCTCCATGCTGACATCACCTTATGACTTTGAGGGTACTAGACCATCAGTCAGAAAGGACCATCCGCACAGATGGAGCTCTCAAATGCCTAGCTCTACATGCACAAGGAACTCTGAGAGCCTTGCTTCATGCTGTTGCTCTCATCTCCAGGCCACTCTGTCCGCCCTGCCCTCCACCCAACCCTGATGGAAGCCCCAACATGTGTGCCTCAAACCAGACAGACCCCCAGAGTTTGGCAAAGTATCCTGTATGCACTAACTTCTGCGTCAATGGCACCGGCCCATGCCAACCATCCACACCCAGCATCTGCAGTGTCTTGGAGCCTACCAATGAACTAACATTTCTTGGATATTCATAATCATAGTGGAGTCATGCTCTGAGAACACTTATCTAGTTTCCAATTTGTACTCATCTTGGGTGCAGTAGCATGTTCTTACTGTAGCTGCTTACATTTATTGTCGCCAGGAGAGCAGCCAGCCAGAGGAAGGGTGGGCCAATACATTGCCATCATTAGTTCTACACAAACAGTACTTGAAAAAATGAATGATGAGATTAAACATGAACTTAGAGGATAACTTCCAAGTTCCTCCATTTCTCCCCGAACAATACAAAGTGAACTATATTTAAGGCCTACATGTTTAGTGGTACCCTTCTGTGGTGTTTGCTTGGGTTCCTATTTCTTCAGCTTGTTTGTAAATGGAGACACATCGAAGGAGGGTTTTGTATGTGCTCCTTACAAACCCTGACTTAGTTTCAGTGTATTCTCTATTGTAAAGCAATCTCTTACAATGTATGGGGGTTGGTTCCAGGACCCTCTGTGGATATGAGAATCTGAAGATGCCTGAGTCCCTTGCATGAATGAGTGGTATTTGCATGTAACCCAGACACATCCTCCCATATGTTTAAATAAGCTGTAGTTTGTACACATTTTTTTTAACACAATGTAAATTTTGGGTAAACAGATGTGTTATTTAGAGAGTAATTATAAGAAACAAGTTTCTACATATTTATTACAGATTTAATTTTCCCCCCAAATATTTTAATCCCTCTTTGGCTGCCTCCACAGATATAAAGTAGGCAGTTATAGAGAAATAATGACATAAAAATACTTTAACAAAGAGTTATAATGATAACAAAAATTCAACAAAACCTCACTGAACAGGGCTGGAGAGATGGCTTGAGGGTTAAGAATACTTGGTATTCTTCTAGAGGACCTGGGTTCCATTCACAGTACCCATTATACTATACACATTCATCTGTAATACCAGTCTCAGGGAATCCAGCACCCTCTTTTGGCCTTCAAGGGTATTTTATTCATGGCGCATAGCCATGCAGACAGGTAAAACATCCCTACACATAAAATAAAAGAAGAAAAAAAAATCTTGATAAACATTCATCAGAACATAGTACCTGTAAGGGAATTCTTGTTACACTTCTGAACTTGTGCGTGCTCCTTGAAGAAGTGTTTGAAACAAGAGATGTGCCCTCATCCCAGGTAGGAAGACAGGTAGACTGAGTCCAGGTCCCAGTGCAGTGAGGCAGACAAGTCCTAGATATCCTGGAGACAAGTGAGCAGCACCAGGGGCAGGTACATTGAAGCAGAAGCACAGGGAGCTCATTTCTTTCTGTTATGGCACTATCAAGTCTTTGCTGCTCAAAGCTCCTGTCTGGCAGAAGGGATAGCTCTTGGTTTATTATTATTTTTGTCTGTTTTAGAGAAGATAATGACACACATCTGGTGACACATTTAAGAGACGCAGTATGTGAAATGTGGAATGTCTGCTAACCAATGCTATCACATGTTCTTTTTCCTGTATCAGCCACATGCTAAGCCTCCAATTGACTATCACCACTTTAGAATGCCACCAGCCCCATTCACATATACAGTTCTCAGTCTGGGAATATAACCGTAGCTCCTGCATCCAAGCTAGAGGATTTAGTGTACTACAGTACTCCAGACTATTATGCCACTTTGGAGGTTGGGAGCTCTCACAGTATCTGGTACCCATTCTCACCTTCTGATGTCCACCTTCAGTAGTCCAGTTCTCCCCTGAAGTAACATGGGAGTGGCCTGGCTTATACCCAAGTTCCTCCTGAAAAATGGCAGCTGGGGATCAATATTGACCCAAAGCATTTTGGAGGCACAAAAGCAAATGTGCTATTTGACAGCTCTTCCCTTCTAGGTCAGTGTTTAAACAGAGAACTCTAGTTCTAAAGGCAAAGCTCCTATAGCAGTTGGCAAATAAGACCTGTGGTCTGAAGTCACACTGAGCCAAACCCACTGATTTATACTTTGTCTGACGACTTGCACAGAGCAGAGTTAAGTAGCTGGCTGCAAAACAAGAAATTCTTTTCTCAGAAGCATTTTTTTTTTTAGATTATTTGGACTCCATAAAGAAGATCCAGGAAACAGCTCTGAGATTCAAGTTGTTTTGCTTCTTTCTACCCTCACACACCCCAGTCATATGACAAGATATGAGGTCAAAACAGAAAAGGGCCAGAGTAGCTCCTCCACATCTTTCTCGCTTTCCTCTCCAGCAGTAGCCTTCATGGGGGCAAGTGGCCTCACTAAACAGACCCCATGTCCCCAAGAGTCCTCTTGGCCATGACTCCTGCAATAATCTGCTCCTTACTTGTCTATAACTCAACCATTCTCCCTGCACGATGGCCACAAAGATGCACCTTTATGTCAAAGACTTTTCCAGAGAGAATAAGTAACTCTTAAGAGTTCCATTTCATACACAATATCCATACATTCCAAACTGCAATGAGATAGTCCTGCTTCCAGTGTGCCAATTTGCCACAAATTTCTGTTTGGACAAGTATTTGTTGACATATATAATTTTAGCAGTGGGGAGACTTTGCTGAGCAGACACAGACCACAGAAAATAGGAATGGATGGATAAGACTACCAACTCTAGATCTTAGGTTCCCTTTAATGAAGACACTATGCACAGAAACAAAGGCAACTGGATCTTGTTGGAGATGCATGAACTCCTTCTTGTTTTGGACTGTCCACGCCTTCAAGGGAGGCCATTGGGTAGGCCCAGTCTTGGCTTCATGGCTGCCTCGTCTGCTGAGAGTGTTGCAGCTGTTGGCAGGAAGACCATGACCTCCCTTGTCTTGAACAGGAAGGAAGAAGGGAGACATGGACTCTGAGGATAAGCTGGCTGAGAGAAGCAGAGGGGGCAGGGGATTTGGAGAAAGCTCTTACCTTCTCTTCTGCTGTTGTGTGGTCCTTCCTGCCATCCTGACTCACTCAAGTGTGGCTGTTTTAGGGACTCGCTGTTAAAAAAAAGGGCTTCAGAATCCAACAGCAACATTAAGTGACTGGTCATAATGGTGATTCAGAATTCAAACCAAGTTCCTCTTCCACTAAGCCTGTGCTTGGGCAAATTCGTTTATTGCATGGACTGACCAAAGGCCTCTGAGCAGACTTTTCAATGTCTAACATTTCCTTCCTGTTTCCTTTTCCCCTAAGCAAAATTCCCTTTATTTTTACCACCCACTAGAAGGGAGAATTGAAATTAGGTCCTTTTATTTAATAGCTTGCCAAACAATAAACAGCTCTCTCAAACTAAGCCACATCTTATCTAGGGAGAGGGCAATAAAAATAGTGATTTATGTAGTCAAGAGGATGGCGAGACATTTTTATAGCATCACAGATGGTTTTGCAAATTGCAGAGCAGTGTTCTTTGGTTCTGTATATCTCAGTCTTTCAGCCTGTAATGTGAAAACAGTATGAGCAGGCCCCTTCCCAGCCTCTGGTTCCTCCAGCAGATCATGATTGTCTATGCACAGAAGCATCTTGGATCGTACAGAGAAAATACAGATGGTGAAATCATTCCAGCTTTCACTGCATGGGAGGTGAATATAAGGGAGGCTTACAGGAATGTTTATGAAAGGGTGATCTGGTCTAGAGGATGCTCACAGCCTTGAACTGCTTAGGGGGACATGAATATGCAGAGGACCATTAATTTGCACACACTTTCAAAGCACTAGAGCAATTCCTAGAGGCATCCAAAAGGTGAGGTAACAAAAGGAATGAGATTGACACTTCACTCCCCGCTTCATGTTTTGAATACAGTCTCCATTGCAGCTGCAGCCTGAAGGATGTATGTGTGTGCAGCATTTTTAATTTGCTGTATTAGAATTCCTATGAAACGTTTTTAACTTGAAGGAGCAGAAATACCTTTTTGGCTCACAGTTTCAGAGCCTTCAGTCCATGGACATTTAGTCCTATCTCTTTGGGTCATGGCAAAGCAGTGGTGGGGATCATGTGGTAGAACAAAGGTGTGTGTGTGTGTGTGTGTGTGTGTGTGTGTGTGTGAGGAATACTTGGGATAAGCATCTATACCACAGAGCCTTCAAGGACATACTTCTAAGAACACTAGTTAGCCTGCCCTCCTAAGTTTCTGCCATCTTCCAGGAGCCAATTAAACAATGAACTCATCAATAGATTAATTAGTTAATGAGGTGGAAGCCCTTATCTAATCATTTAAACATAACTCTGCTGGGGACCACGCCTTCAGCAAATAAGCATTTAGGGAACATTTACAACTGAAATCATAATAATGGATATTAGATCTATTCTTAGTATACCTCTGATCTCTCTTTTTTCTGACCAAACCAGGGGTGCTGGGTCCTTGAGACTGGCCAACCCGGGTCTGTTGGTGTGTTCCAGACACCTGCTGGAGTGCGCCGTTAGGCGTGGCCACGTCACAGCATGACCACGCCCCCAGAGTGCGCTCCTAGGCAGGCCCCCCCCCAGGCATGGCATGCCCCTAGGTGTGGCTGTATGCTGCTCCTTTAAAAAGAAATAACCGGGGGCTGGAGAGATGGCTCAGTGGTTGGGAGCACCGTCTGCTCTTCCAGAGGACCCGGGTTCGATTCCCAGCACCCACATGGCAGCTAACAACTGTCTGTAGTTCCAGTTCCAGGTAAACACCAAGGCAAATAAATAAATAGAGTGTTTTTTTTTTTTTTTTTTTAAAAAAAAGAAAAAAAGAAAAAGAAATAACCGTGGCAGTGGTTTTTTGCTTTTTTTTTTTTTCTGCTCTCTCCTCTTCCTTCCTTCCTTCCTTCCTTCCTTCCTTCCTTCCTTCCTTCCTTCCTTCCTTTCTCCTTGCTCCCTCCTCCCTTCTCCGGATATCTGAACCCCCTAAATAAAGCTCTGTGTGGCACCTGGCAACGAATGTTTCATGTCTCTCCCATGAGCAAAATACTAACAGGGTCAGAGGAAGCCCAGTACACTGTTGAAAGCACAAGGCCTGGAGCCATTCTGGCTGCAAGTGACTGCCTGTTCCACTCTGGGATTTGAAGTGTTGCCTCATCTTTAAAATGGGCACGATACAAACATGCTTGTGAAGAGGGCTCTCAGCAATTAAATGAGGCAAGGTCTGTAGAGTAGTTAGCTCTCTTCCTGTTACCATAAATGATGATTGTTTTTAAAGACCTGTTTTGAAAGCATAGTGGGGTGATGTCTTAGTTAGGGATTCTATTGCTGTGAAGAGACGCCATGACCATGGCAACTCTTATATTATTTGGGTGGCTTTCTCAGAGTGTCAGAGGTTCAGTCTATTATCATTATGGCAGAAAGCACGGCAGCATGCGGGCAGGCATGGTGCTGGCTACATCCTGAATAGAAGGCAACAAGAAATGAACCTTCTGTCACGCTGAGCAAAGCCTGAGCAAAAGAGACCTCCAAGCCCTCTTCCACAGTGACACACTTCCTCCACAAGGCCCCATTTCTAATAGTGCCACTCCCTTTGGGGCTGTGGAGGCCAATTACATTCCAACTACTACCTGTGAGAGGCGGGGATTCTTCCAAAGGGAGAGCTCAACAGTTTCCTCTGCTTTTATTTTTCTTGCATAAAATATTTTCTTTTAAATTGTAACCAAAAATAAACTTAGAATTTTTACAATTTATATAGCTGAATTGATAGAAATTTGGTAGTTTTATTGTATTTCTAATTTTAACAAAAATTTCTTTTCTTTTTTTTCTCTTTTGGTATTCTAGGGCATTGTAGTGGAAAATAGCCATTACATTGGTGTGAGGTTGCACTTTGATATGGGTTGTTCATTGATATAGGATGTACAATGAATGATAAGGGATTTAGGTCATAGTATATCCTGTAAGATTCACCTTTATGCTCTACGTTATAGTTAAATGGGCTTATATTCCTGAATTTAGGGGCCAATCATAAGCACCTAGACCCAGAGTTTGCCGAAAAAGAACATAACCGTTCTGTGTGTATGGGACATACTACAGGAAGGTATTAAGAGGTTTCTATGTACCAATTCTTGGTCCTCAAAGAAGTGAGTTCTGCCACCAGCTCCATTTTGCAGATGTGGAAATGAAGCTTTAAAGTGACCACCCTGTGTTGTCACACATCTAGGAAGTGATGCCATCACGATCTAAACCAAAGGTGTATGAACTGACAGCCCATGTTTGAGCAATCTGCTGAATTTCTGTGCATCAGTACTCAGCAGCTGAAGACCTGCTGGGACTAGCCTTGGACTCAGATTCTTAGTTCTGCCATCGCATGGCAGCTGGCAGGTTTGCGTGAGGCCTCTAGTGACTGGTGCCAAGTCACCAGGTGTGGTGTCTGCACAGAGAAGAAACCTGGTGAGAAAATGAGTGACACATGGAGGCTATGAAGAAAGATTCTATCGGTTGGAATGCACATGTCCGGAACACACATGTCTGGAACACACATAGACATTTCAAAGCATGCAGTGCTTAACTTTTCAATAAATTCCACATGCTCATAAAAATGCCCATGCATTTATTTAAGTGGGAACACAGGGTGGCTAATTCATTCCTTGTTCTTGATAAGATGGTTAGGATTTGCTTAGAAACGCCTTCTATTGACAATAGGAATGAGGAGCATTAGCTCATTTGCTGTCTTCATTTCTTCTCTTGTTTCTAAAGTTCCCACCCACGCCTCCTCTTTGCCTTTCACTGTACTCCTTCATTAGCGTGTAACCAGCTCATTGAGACATCAGTTCACACGAATTTCCCTTGAGTAGATGCCCTTTCAGTCTCTTCCCTGATTGGCTGGCCTTCTTACCTTTGGCAAATACCTTTTCCAGGAACATTAAGAGTGGCATTTCTTACATCCTGTTTATCATGTATCATCACATGCTGATTTTTTATAGGCACTCAATGTTCCCGTGGTAAATACAGTCACTCAGCTATTCCTTCCTACCTGAATGGCCTATTTGGTCCTGAGTACTCTCCTGACCAAGGTCATTAGTCTGTGGTAGATTTACTTGAAGTCTGCCTCACACCAGAGGCTGATCTCTCAACGCTGAACCAGACTATCCTTGCAGCAGGGCAGGCCCTCTGTGCCCCTCCAATAACTTTTCCTTGGAAGTGTGAATAGCCACTGTTTACACAGAGTGTAAGTGCCCCTGGCTGTGAAGAAATGGTGTCAGACCATGGCTGAGGTTTTCTGTTCTTAGGATGAAGAATGGAGATAACTCAGCAGTTTCTATTTGTACAGACAGGAGGATTGGATCCTCCCAACATCTAGGGAAAAGAATGCCTTCAAGTATGTGGCATAGGCGTGTTGCATCTTAGGCTGAGCTGGACTCTAAGATGACCTTCTCTAACCCCACTATTTGCTACAGAGCAAGTCAGGAAACCAGGATACTCTGTGAAAATGCAGCTCCGTGTGAGGCAGTCCAAGACTGAATTTATTTTTTATTAAAAATAAATTGCTTTTCTCAATCCACCTTTATTCTGCTTGGGTTTGCTTGTTTGTAAGAAGTCACGGAGATCAGAAAATAAGTGCCTTGTAAAAGTACAGAGTTTTGTGGAAAATAATTGTAATAGTAATGTCAACAGTCCTAATCTTGTGGATTATAAAGTACTTCTGCCTTTTGCCAAGCTAAGATATAGAATTTCAGAGTCATACTTATGCCACATAAAATTTCCAGAGAGCAGGACAATTTCCTGTAAAAACTCAGCTGAATACTGACTGCCAAAGTTGAGAAACTCAGAATTTCCCAGCAACTCCTTGTCTGGAGGAAATGCAAACTCCTCAGCATGCAACCTTTTCCAGCTTATCCCCTGTATTGGCACCAAAGTCCCACCAACCCTTTTTGGTTTTCCCTACCTTGTACATTTCTCTTAAGATCATTCTCTCTCTCTCTCTCTCTCTCTCTCTCTTTCTCTCTCTCTCTCTCTCTCTCTCTCTCTCTCTCTCTCTCTCTCTCTCTCTCTCTCTCTCTCTCTCTCTCTCTCTCTCTCTCACACACACACACACACACACACACTATTTTCTCAAAGCTCACCACATGAGTGGTATATTCCTGGGATGATGAAGGGTTCATTTTTTTCCTTCCAACAATTTTTCTTCCACATTCCAGGGCTTCTGGACTAAAATATAGGCAAATTTAGTCTTGTTCCTGGCGTAAATCTGAAACAATCACTTGAATTCTTTGGTCCTTAATAACTCCTGCCTGCTTGTCTAAACAGCTGGTCTATTTCCAAAATTAGAAACCTTGAAGTCAGACACACTGACCTTGGTCTCTGGTGTTAGAGCTGACAGAACAGGGCCCTTGTGGGTCTCTGACCCCTGCAAGATCCTTGAGGTTTTGAGGTCATCAAGACCCTGATGAAGGGACGGCCTTCAGGTACTTCCTGGAAGTTCCTTTGCTGTTTAACTTTGATAAATACCACAGAGACATCATGCAATCATTTTATTAATTGATAGGTTGTGTGTTGAGTCAACACTAATGAAATATTTTTCATGCCTTGACTAGGCTGTAGGTTGTTAGGAATTTCTGAAGACAGAAAAAAAAAAAAAGTGCGTCAAAAGACAAATTCTCCCCCTTCCAGTAAACACAAGAAAAGCAATGCGGGGTGATGAAACAAGGTTGTTGCTCTGTTCTGGGTTATGTGCCTAGGCATGCGCACTAACCTCTTCCTGCTGCGCCAGCTTGGAGTTTGCCTTTGTGTCTGGTGATTGGTGATGCATGATGAAGATGCTGGAGGCCAATGTGAGAGAGGGGGAGGGAGGGGAAGGGGGAGAGAACACATTTAGAGAAGTCTCCAGCTGCCAATGGGAAATCGGTAGGGGATATATACGTTTGTCCCATATCTTCCAGCCTGCTGTTTGTTTTAGCGGAGTCTGTGTCTGCTTTTTACCTAACTCCTGGAATATGTGCCATAGACTCCACACCTTCTAACCCCCTTCCCCAAGGGGCACCCAGACAGAATGCCCTATAACGAAGTAGTAAGTTTAATCAAAATATATTTAAACACAGCCTCCTTTAGCAACCAACCATCCCACTGCTTTGTTTAAAGACTTATTGTTGAAATGTGATTTACATGTCATAAAGTTCATCATATTCTGGTGTACAGTTCAGTGGTATTTATATATTCACAAGATTGTATTTCCAGCACTACTTTGTCTGTAGGGAAAAGTGGTCTGCCAAAGAAACCCACTCTGTCTCTGAACCCAGAACCAATGAAAGAAAGCCACCCCAGATACGAGATCTTAGCCAGTGAAAGAAACACTTTTCCTAAACCCATAACCAAAGAAATACTCCTTGACTCTGAAGCCAGCAACAAAGAAACACATTATGGCCCTAGTGAAAAAAAGAAATATGCCCTAGCCCTGAAATTAGAGCTACAAAGCTCCAAAGAGCCAGTGAAAGAAATATTTTGACCCTGGAACAAGAACCAAATCGGTAGTTGAAAATCTGACCAATCCCTACCCTGAAAGCCTTCTCCCTTGAAGCTCCACCCTCAAGAAGCCCTGTATAAAACTCTGCTGTCTTCTCTCATCCTGGGCTGAGGCAACCACATTCTCCTGGACTCCTCCCTCCCAATCTCCTGGATGAGGATTGGGAGACCACCTTCTTTTCACCGGAAGGAGCCTGGATGGAGAGCTGCTGAGAGGAACGAACCAGTGAATCTTCTCCATCAGAGCAGAGTTGTTACACTCCGAGAAACTGGAGCCGGACTGTAACACCTTCGCTGGGGAGGCTCTTTGCCAGAGCAGAGCTGTTAACATTGGGGAAGACTTTGCCTGAAGCAGCACTGTTAGCTGCTACCTATGTTAACTGTGGCCTGTGGTGTTCATTGTCCCCAATGCCTGAATACCTTTCCATTTGAGCTGCAGCACTCAGTATGCCTGGGCTCCTGACTGCCAGGACCTCTTTCCATCCGAGCTGCACAAACACATACACTGTCATTCTAGAATGTGTTTACCATCTTGCTGCTTTTCCGTGGCCATTCTTACCAGGCTGGGGTAAAGCCACTCATAGGTGGCACTTACTTCAGCCAAATTGCATCCCATTCTTGTGTAGACTTCATTTTGTCTGAGATGAGTGACCCTTTCCTGCTAGTTCCCTTAGCAACAGGCTAGGCATAGAGATGAGAAGGGCATGGACCCTCAAAGTAAGCCTAAGCACATTTGGTTTGTTTTCCAAAGCAGACCTCAGTCATCAAGCAAGGTTGATCTGGAAGGAGAAACTGGGAGAAAAATTTCAGGCCAAGGGAAAATGGAGGTAGAAGGTAATGGTATGGTTGGTTTCAAGACTATGGAAGGCTCTCCAAGTGTTAGTCTTGGAGCGACACTGCTGTCTCCACTGTGGATTTTACGTCCGTTAACATCACACCCCTCCATCTCACCTCATGTTCACTTGATCTAAGACTTCTGGCATCCATGAATACCCATTATGAGATGTCTCTGCTTCCCCTATCCTGGCTTGGCTCACGGTGCACCTACATGATTACCTATGTAATTGTCTGCGTTCCTTAACACATTGCAAGTTTCTATGGTCTCTACTTCAGGTCTTGTCTCCAGGTTCCTGACTTGGCTTCCCTCAGTGATGGAGTGTGATCAGGACATGTGAGACAACACCCCCCCCCCAGTTGCTTTTGGTTGTGGTGTCTTTATCACAGCCAAGGAAGTCAAGCTAAAATAGTTGCCTATCCACCCTTCTCCCAGCATCATCTGGCATTAGGTCCAATAAAGATTTCTTAAACAGGTTACTAATCTGATCACATGCCCACATGCCTTTGTTTGTCCCTCAAATATTTAAGATTGGGTGCTGAGAATGTACCCAGCATCCACGGTACTTTTTAAAAGAATAGCAGTTTTGAGTAGAAGCCAGACCCATAAACTGCTCTAGTTCTGGTCTGCCAACAGATAATAGGGCTCTGTCCCCTACTCTGATAATCCTTCAAGCGTTTAAAATGAGCTGTCATATCCTCTGCGGCCTGTATGCTTTTGCTCACCATCTGTACTACCTTCAAGAATTCAAGAACACGGTCTTATACACATTCACTCAGTATAAAGGAGTTTGTATGATGTCCTGAAGTTTCTACGGTTCATCCTGCTTATGCTTCTTTATGCTCTGGCCTTTCTCTGATTAATGTCCTGTTCCCAACATGGTTTCCAGAGTTTAAATTCTCTAGGGGTCTGATGAGCACAGGATTCAGGGAGAATATGACTCAGGCCCTCCTGCCACAAACCTCTTGCTTCCAAGAACTCTCAGTCACTCTCCATAGGGAGTGCTCAGGACTCTACTTTCTCTCTCTCTCTCTCTCTCTCTCTCTCTCTCTCTCTCTCCCTCCCTCCCTCTCTCTCCATGTGTGTGTTTCTTTCTGCAACAGAAAGAAATTATTAAAAGGCATTTTGTGAAAATTTTGTAAGCTCTTTGTGTGTGGTAGGATTTCTGGTGATCAAAGTTCAGTGCATATATATCCTTACCATGAACCCCTTCTCAGTATACAAAAACCTCTAGGAGGAATCAAATCGCAGTGTTTTTGTCAGATTGAAAACATAAGGATGGACAGATTAAAAAATAAAAACAAGCCAGGACATTTCACACTGTCACTAATGGTTCTTTATGATGGATCTGAAAATAATTGGAAGGGAAGCACAGACATCTGGCTTGTGAATAAGGCTGTTTCTAATTATGGGGGGATATTTGTCTTCAAAGCAGAACAGACACTGGGGTGTCCTCGCATGTGCTGTTTTAAAATGATACTTGCTCAGGACCTGGCAGCATTGTTCAAAGCGCATCAAGTGGACCCCTCCCCCCACTTTCACCCCCGACCTGCACAGTTTGGTTCTTAACTTCCTTAGACTTTCAGCTTTTTCTTTTTGTGGGGGCAGTGCTGCTTTGAAGCTGAAAATGGAGGGGGGTTGCTTGTGCTGTTTCTTGGGTACTTTCCGTTGATTTGGGACAAAGAATCATTTGAGGCCAGCAGGTCAGTGGAAGAGAAAGTGCTTGTCCTCAAAGAGACCTGGATAAATGTGGGAGAAGTCTACAGACTTGGGTGGTCGGGTGACCAAGAAATAGTTCCAGAAAAAGCATAGTGTACTCTGTGGCTGACATATTTAGAGATGGCTTTGTGTGGGGTAGATAGAGATGGGCTATTTCACTAGTTAATATGTCGTCTCTTATACATTTATCTGTCTATCATCTGTCTATACATCTATCTATCTATTTGTGTGTGTGTGTGTGTGTGTGTGTGTGTGTGTGTGTGTGTGTGTGTGTGCCCTGCAAAGGACAACTTGCAGAAGCTGGTTCTCCTTCTACTATGTAGTTTCCAGTGATCAAACTCAGGTTTAATAAGTATTTGTATGCACCCAGACATCTTGCTAACCCTAATCAATATTTTAAAATAATTCTTTTGTGACTCAATATTTTCATTTAGCCGACATGTGAATATTCCTGAATACATGTCAGGAACTTGAACCTCCAGGGGAAAATACAAACAATTCTCATAAAGCTTGCTTTATGAAGAACTTGGAGCTTTCTGTCCTTCAAATCACCTCCAAAGTGCACCATGAACCTCTCATCACCATGGAGACTGCTGGAGGCAGGTGAAGAGGAGTCTCACAGTTCTCCCATGTGGTCTTGTCACAGGATTCCATTGGTGCAGGAAGAGACAGGGGCTACCATAACCCCCTGCTCTCTTTCAGAAATCCCTCCTGGGCCTTTTAGGCACCTTTAGCTATGCCTGGATTTATAAAAATTTAAACAGACTTTATCCTGATTATAATGTTCTCATTGGATTCCTATTTCATTAGATATTCTCTGAAAATTAGTGATAATCAAGTAAGAAATTAGCATTTCCTTCTCCCTTCCATGCTTTCTAGCTTCTTATATTATACTGTTGTCAATATTTATCTAGGCTGATAATAAACTCCACTTATAGCAATGATTCTCAACTTGTGGGTCACACCCAGATATCCTGCACATCAGATATTTGTATTATGATTCATAACAGTAGGAAAAATGCAGTTATGAAGTAGCAACAAAATAATTTTATTGTTGGAGGTCAGCACAACATGAGGAACTGTATTGAAGGGTCACAGCGTTACCTGTGGAAGGTTGAGAAGCACTGTTATAACTTCAGTTCTGGCCATTGCCTTCTTTGTGTTCTTTCCCAGTAACAGGAAATGCTTTGAGTCTCTTATAGATTTTTTTCTTTTTAAAATCTTGTATCCTGTCCTTTCCCATTTTTTTTTAAATCTCAAAGGAATACTTAAATGAAAAAGACAGCACCTTATATCTACTGTATAGAAATGACTTGGTTTATATTTACTGAACCAAAAAGGCCCAAACTGACTTTGACAATTTGGCTACAGAATTAGCAGAGTTTTCAAGCTGGAAGAAAATCATGTTTTCAGTAAACCAAAAAAATCTGCCTCCTACAGTGAGAATGTAGAGAGCAATACTTCTGCCTGCTCCACTGGAAGCCCAGGCTCTCCTGATGCTTCTCTCTGAGTCTTTCTGGAAGTCTCTTGGAAAACGAATTGCAGATCACCCAAACTTTCCATAGTGCCTTTGCTCTTGGGAGATAGCTTATATCCCTTCCACCGTCTTGTTATTTCTCTGTGTCCCCCTTGTACTATGCTGCTACCAAACTCCCTCAACTCCACCCCCATTCGGACCAGAGGCCTTATCCATCTTTCTGACTGTTACTGTTTGCCAATGATTCCTGTCCTTCCTCTGGAGTTGCATTAACCAGGGCATCCTAGAGGGGCAGAACCCATAGAAAGAATGCACATTACAAAGGGGACTTTATTATATTTGCTTATGCAGTATAATCCAGGTAGCAAAACAATGGCTGGCTGCTCACTGGAGAGACTGAGAACCCAGCTGCCACCCAGTCCTAGAGACTGATGCTTCAACACTCTCAGTCTGACACAGAAGGCCTGAAGGATCCTAGAGAGCCAGCGATGTTTAGTCTGTGTTGCATATGGGAAGAAGCTGGGTTTTGGTGACAGCAAAGGGTAGAGGCAGGAGCAGCAGAAGCAGCCATAGGGCAGAGGCACCAGGCAGAAGCAAGAGCAGGCAAGCCTGCAGCACTGCCTTTGTCCTGGGCTTCTTTATATCTGGGCTGCGGTGAGAGGGACATGCTCACTCTGGTGGTGGTTGCAGGTTTATCTCTATGAGTTAATCCTTCCTGGACATGCCCTCACAGACTCACTCACAAGAGAATCTCTTAGTTGATTACGTGCTGAATCAAGCTGACAATCAAAAATAAACACCACAAAAGCCAAAGTATAATGCTTTGGTAGCCTGAGAACTTTGGTCTGAAGGACATGGGGAAGGCCTTAGAATCAAAGCCTCTTGCCGTCCTTTTCTCTATCTTTCTTTCTCCTCGTGCTGTCTGGGGAGTCCATGGCTTTGTGTTAGTCATAGATCCCTCAACCTTTGTTTCCTCAACAAACTGAGATCAGAATTTCTCAGTACCGAGTTTCTTTCCAGCTTGAAAACTGTGCAGTTCTGTGGCCATATTTTCAGGCATGGGATGGGCTCTTTTGGTTCAATAAATGAAACTGAGTAAGTTCTAGGCTGTTGATATAAGCACTTGTCCTCACCCTTAAAGAAGGTCACAGGCCATTATAGAAACCTAGAAATACTACCCTAATCTTTACTTGCTTTTCTATTAAAAAAAAAAATCTGGTCATGAAAATTCTCTGAACTCATCTGATAGTAGATCATCCAGACCAATTCCAAGAGGAAGAAAGACCACACACAGAGGAGCTGGGAAGGTTCTTGACAGACAAGCCTTGCTGGGCTCCCCTCACTTAGACTCTTACAGATAAGAATGTATTATTTCTGGGACCAAGTGCTGTCTGCAGAGTCCCAGCGCACTCTGGACAGGGGCAGATGAACTCTGCTGGTCACCATACCCACAGCTCCTGCTGAGGGAATTTGCATGGCTACCCACTGCCACCTCGAACTGACTAAACCAACAACTACAGAGGTCTCTGAAGGACAGACTCAGACCCTGACCAGAGAGGTGACAGTAGGCACACAAACCCGAGTGCCACAACAGACAAGGAGCCATCTAATTGTGAACCACTGAAGCCATGGGCAAACGTCAGTGTAAAAAATTTCATAATAATACAAAGGACAACATGGTAACTCCAGAAGAGAGTGGCGATCTTACAAATACAAGACCTGAACTGAGCATTGAAGAGGAAACAGAAGGAAGCAACACCAAAAATTCCTTTTCGATGATCATCGAAGCTCTAAAAGAAGATATGAAAAAAAGCCTTAAAGAAATAGAAGAAACTAAAAATTGGAACAGATAAACAAATTTATGAAAGAAACATGCCAGGAACTAAAAGCTGAAATAAAAGCTGAAATAGAAGCAATAAAAAAGGCGCAAAATGAGGCAAAGATGGAAATAGAAAACCTGAAGAAAAAAGCTGGAACCACAGATACAAGCATAACAAACAGAGTTCAAGAGATGGAAGATAGAATCTCTGAAGTGGAAGACTCAGTAGCTCAAATAGATATATCAGTCAAAGAAAATAGTAAAACTAAAAAAGCCA
>PVIH01011195.1:0-70633 GCA_004025045.1 Sigmodon hispidus | reverse complement strand
AGTCTGGCCTCAAATTCAAGATCTGCCTGCCTCTACCTCCCAAGGCCTGGGACTAACGGTGTGTACCACCACGGCCCAGCCAACTTCTCAGTTTTGAAGGGTCTACCAGGCCAGGCCTTTTGCTGCTTTGGCTTTGCTTTTCCCCCGTTTTTTTTCTCTCTTTGCCTTCAGTCTCTTTCTCTGCCTCTGGTTCATCCATCCTGGGTACTGTCCATGCTCGTCTAGAAGAGTCTTTGTGTTTCTCTTAATTTCAGTCTCCATTTTCATGTCATCCTTATCATCCACCACACCCTGCATCTTCTCCAGGCACTGTTTGGGTACCACAACAGTTGCTATTTCCTCAACGTCTTTCATTACTGCATCACCATCAACTTTGAGGATGCTCTTCAGTCTGTTAAGCTCCCTCGGGGCATTCTTCTTTCTCTTTTCAGCTCGCATCTTCCGTTTCCATTTACTCCATAAGCTTTTAGCCATGCTTTACCTAAGAAACAGGATTACCTTCCACGAGTAGGACGCCAACCGGATTGCCTTATATTTTAAATGAACTGCATAAGTACCATACCTTAAACAATAGTAGAAACATGATACAATATGTTGTAATGAAAATAATCTTAAGTTTGCATTATATACAAAAAATTTTTAGACAAGAGTAGAAACATGTATACAGTATGTTATTACAAAAATGGTATCAGTAAACAAAAGTCCTTTAAACAAGAGTAGAAAAATACATATAGTGTGTTGTAAAAAAAAAATTAACTTAAGTTTGTATCAATATACAAATGTCCTTGCAAATACAAAATATTTGAAATTAGCAGTTGTTTTTATTTTATAGTAGATTCAATAATATATCTTATTGTTTAAAGTACATTTAATATTCTACTCTTTTTTCTTTTCATTTCTTTATTTCATCATATGATAACAAACATCCATAACTTACCAAATAACCAAAAGCCTCTCATACTCTTCTGGAAAATTGTGTTCTCCAAACTGCTTCCTGCCATTTGTGGGTAAAGGCATCCTCAGGGGTCTCTGAGAAAATTTTGAGATAATGACCAAGGCCTGGGAACACCAGCAGTAACAACTGTTGATTAGATATCACCTGTCAATTTTCAGAAGGTCTTCCTTGATCACACCTGATCTAAAGGAACTCATAGTTTCTCAAAAGCATTTCTAATTTTCATGTGACAAATATATTTTTGACTTCTTTTATAGTTAAGGCATTCCTAATGTACCTAGATTGGTTCAATGTAGCAGTCCAATTCACAATGCCATGTCTTTTAGCAGCTGTTGTTTGCTTATCAACAATAAAAAAATCAAGATTAATAATACTATATAGGCTCTAGACTCTCTGTATATTTCCTATCTCTGTGTGGCTTTTTTTTTTTAATATTATATTACTGTCTCTTTAAAGACTTTAGTATTTATAAACTGTTCGTTTCTTTCTATAACTGTCCATACCACCCCCCTTATTTTTATGAATGAGGAAAAAAACAAAAAGCAAAAAGCAAAAACAAAAAACAAACAAAAACAAACAAACAAAAAGAACTGCTAAGCCAAGTGGCTTTGGTGGTTGGCTCTGCCTACTCTCAGGTTGTACAAGTCAAGCCTAGAGCCCAAAGCCCCATCAGAGGTAAGTGACCAAAAACTGCATTCAACTTTCCTAGAGCTCTAGAATGTCAACACTTGCACAGGGTTAAAACAAATGCAACATAAACAAAAGGAGCACACCTCAAAATAATATTCTATAACAGAAAGCCACGCTAACTATATTGGCAAACACATTTTGGAAAATATTTGAAGGGCAGAGGAAAACAAGTACAATATTAAAAACTTGAGAATGTTTTCAGTATCTAAAAGTATATTATGTCAGTGTGGTAGGATTGGTTTCCAGATGACTCTAAATTTCAGACTCAGAAAAGGGGCTTATTGGAAACATCACTGCTGTCTTGAGAAAGCAGAAGGCTGAAGTAATTGCTCAGTCGTTAGGAGTGAATGTTGCTCTTCCAGAGGAACCACAGTCATTCATTCTGCCCACATACGGTTGCTACACTTGCTTGTGTTCTACAACTGAAGGGGAATCCAATGCCTTGGCTTTTGAGAGCACCTCTTTACTTAGAATGACTGATTCACACACAGATGCAATTCATTAAAAATAAAATAATTATGTAAAAAAATAAATTTCAGCACACAATACCCTGAATGAAATAGTAGAAGATAATATCAGCCATAAGATACTATTTCTGCATCTTCCAACATCATCCTGTCTATGAAGAAGTGTGTCTATTTCTAATGGTGTTGCAGTATGTGTAATTTTTTAACCATAACACTGACCAAAGCAAAAGAGTTTGAAAGCTGCTTAACTTCTTCACATAGCCCACAATAGAAGTTTCACATATACAGAGAGCTCAACCAGAACATATTTTACTTGAATATTTTCTTTAAGAGATATACATAAAATATCCAGATGACAGTTAAGGTTAAGAGACACCTGGATTTTCAAAACAACTTTTTTTTTTGTTAGTTTCTTGGCATATTTGACTACTCACACTGTTTTAGGATATAAACTGGAATAACTATAACTCAATTTTAAATTTTAAAGAGTAAAAAGTTCTCCCTAAGCCAAGTCATACACTGTGTTAGCATCGACCTTCCTCGTGTGACATTAACTTCTATTGCCCCGTATTAGTGACACTATTTCCTGTCTCTGTGACATGGTCAGCAACTGCGGGGAGATGGAACAGGTAGCATACCTCTAGACACTAAGAGTCTCTTAGTAAACTCCATGGGCTTTAGCTGACCCAGTGTATTTTTAATACACCATAACATCATGTACAAAAACCAGAGTGTCAGAGAAGAATGGCTGCTGAATGTTTTGGGTTCAGATTGATTCTACAAAAATGTGGAGAAGGGAAGGGGACTAATAGCCTCGCCTTTCCTCACCTACATGTGTTCATTGCTTTGGATGGAGAATGTTAGGGGATTCATATAATCTCTGAAAATAAGTAATAGATCTAGGTGAATTATTTTTTTAAAAAAATTATTATTCTCTCATGTATTGCATCCCTACCGCAGTTTCTTTTTCTTTTTTTTTCTCTTTCCATTTACTCCTCCAAAATCTCCTCTCTCCAGATGCACTCCTCCTCATTTTCCTTCAGGAGGCCTCTCAAGGGCCAAACATGGCATGTCAAGTTAGTACTAACCACATCCATCCCCATGTACTAAGGCTGGATGAAGTAACCCAATGGGAGAAAAAGTCCCAAAGCAGGCAAAGGAGTTAGAGGCACCCCAACTCCCACTGTTAGGAGCCCCACAGGATACCAAGCTACCCAACCATAACATATATAACAGAACAAAGAACATAGGTCAAACCCATACAGATTCCTTGATTGTTGGTTATGTTTCTGTGAGCCCTTGTGTGCTGTAGTTAGTTAATTCTGTGGGCCACTTTGTTTTGCTGTGGTATCTTGACCTCTTTGGCTCCTACAATACCTCTCCTCCTCTTCAGCGGGATTTCCTGAGCTCAGCATAATGTTCAGCGGTGAGTCTTTGCATTTGCTCTCAGCAGTTAATGGGTGAAGACTCTCTGTTGATGGTTATGCTGGGATACACTCTATGGTACAGCAGAGTATTTTTAGAAATTATTTCATTGACTTTTCTCCCCAGATCATGTTTGGTCCTATCTTTGGTATTTGGGCCATCCAGACTCTGGTTTCTGGCCCTCTAGGCAGTGTCTTGCATGGGCTATTTTTCATGAATTATTTTTAAATGGCACTGAAAATATTGAAAACAATATGTATATTGATAGAAAAAGTATTATTAGAATAACTTCTCAGAAAGCCCATCACTGTAAAAAGATAGTTCTTATTTGGTGGTGACTGGTTAAGTCATTCAAGCACACATTTTTATTCATTCTTTGAGAATTCCAGACACATATTCAATGTATTTGGGTTGTATCAATACACTAGTCTCTCCCTCTCCTCCTAGACCAGGCCCTCCTGACTACTGACTTCATGTCCTCTTCTCATATTTCTCAGATATACATTTTTAATGTGTTAAAGAAATAGAGCCTCCTCACTTGCTTCAAAAGCAGCAATAGAAGCATTTTAATGGACGATCATCATGGCAGGGAAGAAATACAGATGAATATATGAAAACTGCATACTTCACTTAAAAACGAGCAAAAAAGCAGTGTTTGTTTCTTCAAAGGGTGATTTAAAAATTAGTGTGTGCTTGACTTTATAAACTGTTATTTTAAAAAACATTATCATGTAAAATGCTTTTTCTATATATGTTATTAATTACAACACTGCTATCCTTGGCAGTAAGGATGTGTTTGGATTTTGACCTCAGGCTTTAGTTCTGGAGAGAAAGTAGTTTTACATGGAAAAAAGGAAAAAAGGAAATAAAAGAGAAAAAAGAGCAGGAAACAATTGGTCCCCTGACACAAAGATGACTCTTCTAATTAATAACTTGTAGTTGCCAGCAAGGTGAAGGTGAGGAAAGACATGCATGTATTCAGGACAATTTGCAATTTCACTTTGTTCTAAAGAAGAAATTACATTACTTGCTAGGTAGGCTGGCGAGTCCAGGACTCATCTTACTAAACTGTGACCTGAGTCAGGAGAGGAAAAATCAGACGTGTGTTACATCTGTAATTAAGCCTTTAGTACATGACTTAAATGCTCATTTGTGATTCTCTGTGGTTTAAGTCTGAAGAATTTCCCTCCATACCTTTGTCAAAACGTTAGGCAGACAATAACTAGTTCTGATCCTAATTACTACTTGCTTTAATGAAATTTCTTTCTTCACAATGTCATTTGTACGCTTGGGCAATTAGGACCAGAGCCGAAAGCATTCAAACTTTACATTTCACTGGGTTAAATTCTCTGTAAGTACTTGGCTCATCTCACAATCATGCAGAAAATAACAAAAACCCTTCAGACTTCTTGTTTTGTTAGCAGCCATCTCCTGCACTTCATACTACTCTCTCTGTACATTTGTAGCTTTCCTTGATGGGCATATTTTCAGTATTTTATCCTTGATTTTTCTCTTATCGTTCTGTTTGTTTAATTAATACTATTGATTTCTCAAGCTTTATTGCTTTTTATGGTCATGAATAAGATATAAAACAATAACAAAGTCATAAAGCTTTGCAGACTGTTTCAAAATAGAAGAAAAAACAGTGCAAAAACAAGTAGTATTTTAACAGAAGGGAAAACTTTCAAAATTAAGGCTTTTCCAGTCCTGCAAATTCTGATGCAACAATAGGAATATCTTTGAACTAGTTGTATAGCATCTAAAAAAAACCCATCATTTAATTTTTTGTGTATTTGTGTGGAAAATAATTCTTACAGCTTTAGTTCGTTTTGGATTCAATCATTCTGTCTTAGCACTGACCACATGCAAGGCCCTGCAGCAAGCCTTGCAATGGAGAAAACATATTTCTCCATTGCAGCAAGGGAGACACTTAATGTTTATGGTAAGGACTCCTTTGAGAAAGCCCACAGAATCACTATTATATCCTTTTATATACTTTAATATCACCAGGAAACAATATTTTTATTCATTCTTCTCTTTGTCAGATTAATTTTTCCTCAATAGAGATAGAAAAAAAATCTCATTTTGTCATATGTACTTTTCCATCGTGGGTTCTGAAGAAGAAATTTGTTCTTTTTTATATAAGGAGTATTAGAATTAAGGGAACTCCATTTCTGTTTTATCAGTAAAGACCTTTTGGCAGTAGGCTTTTCTTCACTTCTCATCCCATTCATCCATGAAGCAATCCCAAATGTAGAGTTCTAATATATTTTAATTGGTTATTGTTCATGTATATGAGTGAATGAGTGTATATGTAATGTGTACCATATATGCAGAAGTCCATGAACTTAAAAAGGCCCATGGAACAGGAGTTAGGGAAGGGATTATAAAATGTCACATGTGTGCTGGGACTCAAAACTGGGTCCTCTTAAAGATAGTGATAAGCTTTTTAAACCAGTGAACCGTCTCTCCAATGTATACACCCAAAATGCTCCTCAATGATATTCAAACCAGGGCATTCTGTTATCAAAAATAAAAATCTATTGTAAGCAATAGTTGCACATTGCTTTGGCGGATGAAAAGATGTTTATCAAACTGGATTTGCCAGGAATGGAGACTGATTCAAGCAAAAAAGAAAAAGAAAAAAAAAAAAAAAAAGAAAAGATGTTTATCACAGTGATTTAAAATTTAAGCTTATATAGCAGAAACAAAAATAAAAATAATGTTCATCACATAATTGATTGCCTGAATTTTTACTAATGTATGTAGACATGTAATACATTATTTCAATCTTCCCAGTAGCCACTGTGAATTAGTAAGCATTATAGTTTTAAAGGCTCTCAGAGACATTAAGTATTGACCTAGTTTCTCATGTTGAAAAACAAAGTTAGTTTTGAACTTGAACAAAATAGGTTTTATGAGTAAGAATCTAAGTCTATTAAACAACAATGTTTTGCATAGTATAAATTATTGAAAAGATTATAATTTATATGATCTAAATAAATGAGCTTCTGAGAAATAACATTCATCTTCTATAGAAATAACAGCACTCAGGTTATTGTCATACCTTAGTTTGCTTCTGATAACTATGGTGCTTGTCTCCAGGCTTGGGGGAGGTAATAATAAGAATTTCACATTATGCTCTTGCATTTAGGAATATTTTAAAGTATTTGAAATATTTAATACTTTTTAAGTTTTTAGGAAGTCACTCTTGTATCTAGGCTGACCTTGAACTTGCTGGATGTCTAGGGGTGTCTTTGTTTTCCTGAACTTTTGGAGTACTAAGATTCATTGTTAATAAATGGTAGGAAAAGCAAGTAATCAGTTGAAGAAATAGCTTATTTGAGAAAAAAAAGGTAATTTAATTATGACAAGACTTTAAAAAAAGGAATACAGAAAATGGAATATAAAAGTTATAATGAGTAACAGAAATGTTTCTTTAGTTTTACAAACATTTTCTGTGCAGACTTTAAAGAAAAGACAGCATTATTTGGGTTAGGCATTGATGGAGAGCAGAAACACTAGAGACTAAATGTAAGAATCCTAAATTCATGTGGACTTACAGAAGCACTTACAGGTGTTGGATCCAGAACAGGTAGAACTTACAGCATAATGGACCTTGGATAAAAATTGCTGGTTTGTGTGAGACCAACTGAAAAATTCCTAGAAGCAATAAGATAGCAGCGTCGAAAGGGGTCTGGGCTGCCTTTACGGAATGCTAAAGTAATCAGATCCATTTATACATAGCTTTGTTTGAACAGAGAGAAAGAAAAAAGAGGCTTTGTTTGGCATTAGGAAACCAAGCCAAATAGTTAATTGAACAAATGTCTACTTTCACTTGGTTGTTTTGTCATCCTACAAACACATCCTTGGCAACTCATGCTGCTTACTAGGTGGAAACTATAGGGTCTCGCACTCCAGGGAGGTCATGTGACTTCATATTCCATGGTAACCAAGTAATGAACAATTTCAATATAATATAATTAAACATTATGGGAAAGAACAAAGTGGGGTTCTTTGTGACATTTCAATAAACATGCTAGCAAGCAAAAATACACAAATGAAGGTCACATTTGCAATTTATATAAAAGTGTCTACATTTTAATTAGGAAGCTGATAAATGTCATTGAGCTTTAGCCACTGACCAACTGTCATGTTAGGAAAGAAGAAAAATGTCAGCTAAAAAAGTCATTTTATTTTATTTTATTTTTTTTTGCCTTGTCATGAAATAAAAAGTCCTAGCCATGGCTGTGTGTTCTGCAGGAAGATAGGCATGTTTAATGACAATCTCAAACAGTTTAAGAAACAAAATATGTGACAACAGCAAGGTCATATTTAGCAGTTTTTGATGCAATGGCTTTCTTCTGCAGTAGCAGGACAAAATCACACTAGACCTAGAGTTGGGGTGCTCAGACTGCTTTAAATATCAGTGAAAGGGAAATTCAGTAGGGAAAAAGAGAGGCATTTGATACATGACTTACTCTGAGTTTATTTATTGTGTGTAGATAAGCTGCTGGATGTGAGCATGTCACAGTTCTGCAGGTAGAAGTGGAATACAAGTTGAGGAAATGGATACTCTCTTCCCTCGATCCCCCATAGAGTCTCCAGGATATAACAGAGGCACGCAGCAGCCTGTCAGCAGGGCTAATGAGCCACCTCTCCACTGAGCTACATCTCTGGCCCTTCATAAATATCTTAATGAAAAAATCTGCCCACATGGAAAAATGCAACATGTGACCAACAGTCAAAATCAAGTTTAATGATGAGATGTGCAGTTCAGCAACCACATGTATAAAATAAAGAAAATATTTGTCCCTAGAGATTATCTAGTTGAATATTCAGAGGTCTATAAACATTAACAAACATATTATAATCCTTGAAAGATGATAAAAATCAAAATAATTTGAAAACAATTTTAGCAAAAATTTTTTAAACAGTTTTATTTAATATTTGATGTGATTTTTAAAAGATATATATTTGTTTTATATGTATGAGTGTTTTGTCTGCACGCATTTCTGTGTCCCACCTGCATACCTGCTGCCCAGGGCGGTGAGAAAAGGCTGTCAGACCAACTGCATCTGGAGTTATGGATAGGTTGGGAGCCCTGGGGTAGGCTTCCTGGAACCAAACCTGAGTCTTCTGCAGGAAGTAGGCCTCTTCAATCCAGCACTTTAGCATGAACTTAACTCTCAGGTTCTCCTGTAGTCACCAGGAAGAGGATATATTTCAAGGGTATTCCCACAACATTGTGTATAAGAGACAGTTCACCTAAACACAGGGCTGTGGTTATATGATATGTATCAATTTGGTTAAAAAACATAAATTAGCCTCTTAATTCCAGCACTAAGGGAGCAGAGACAGATCTCTGTAAGTTTGATGGTAGGCATAGTTTGATGGTCTGCATAGTGAGTTCTAGCCTCTGTGTGTGTGTGTGTGGTGTGTAAATTAAATAGCTACTTCTGAAGGAGTATGTGATCCCAATATAATAAATAAAGAGGAAGTCATATAAAGAAATGGCTTCAATTTCTTTGAAACAAAACCAAGCCAAAGCTGCCTGTTTTTCTAGTCTGTAGATCAGAACACTGACCCAGTCTAGTTTTGTGAAACAGCTTGCCATCGCCAATGTCAGTGCTTTGCTATAGCCATTAAGGCACGCATTGATCTATAGCTCAAATCATGGCAAGGCACTTTGTCGGGAAAATGTGCATGATGGCTGAGGAGCAAGATGAGTGATTTCATTGAATATGTATGTGTTTCATTATATTCAGAATGCTTAAAATACTAACTCAGGAAAAATGTAGAGTCTATGGTTCCTGTTGGATCCAAACCTTGTCATTTATCCTTTAAGGAGGATTGGGAAGAGGCTCACTCTGACCTAGCAGGTAATGCCAAAAGAACTCAAAGTCACTTGAGCTACACACTAATGAGTGAGGAGGAGGAAATTCCTCTGAAATGTAATGACGTGTGACTTGGGGAGTGTCAGGCTCTCTGCCGATGAAGGTCCAAGTAGCAATTCCCATTCAGGATTGGTTTCCAGAAGTAGGGCTTGGGTACTGGAAGAGAGAGGGACACCCTAAATCTGACTAAACTGCACCAGCCTGCTGTGTCTTTGTTTGGGGATCACTGGGTTAAGATAGTTTAGTGAAGAGCAGTAGAATTACAGGAACAGTGAATTCAATTGGATTAGGTGTGTCCACTGCAAAATGAACAATCACCAAACTGGGAAACTGCAAGGGAGCGTTCTCTTACACAGCATTTCTTTTGAAGAAACTACTAGTCACACAATCCCTTACCTACTCTGGCATGTGCCTCACCAGCCTTTAGTTCCTAGAGTCAAAGCTATGGAGACTGAGTTTGTATAGCAACAATGAAAATGCCTTAGAATGCATAGTTATGTTGCTCACTTATTTCATGCTCACTTTTATTATTATTATTATTATTATTATTATTATTTTATTCTGTGTGTCTTTTACATCATGTATCTTGACCCTAAACATTCATTTTCCTATCCCTTTGCATCTGCCCTCTGCCCCTGAATCCCCTTCCCCCCCAAAAAAAAAATTAAGAGGAAAAAATTTAGAAGTCTCATCATGGAAGCTTGAGTGTGACACAGTGACCCACACCATAAACCTCTTTGTCCATACATCTTTATTTGCAAGTGTTCATAGCAAAGAGCTGTTTTTCTGGTTCCAGCCTCTGGCTCCTACTGCACTATCAATACTGGGCTCTCTCTGGGAGTCTTCTTCCATCTCCTGTTGTTGCTCTGTGGAGATCCTGTAGCTTTGGGTCTATGGGTCAGGTCCCTTCTCCAGCAGATTATAGATGGAATGGCTTTTGGAGCAGGCTAAGGCACAACCCTGGTTCTGAGCCTGGGTGGCTACAGGGCTGATCTGCCCACCAGTTCTCTTATGTCAGCACCACCAGGGTGAGCTCTCCAGCATGGCCTCAGCTAATTCACCATTTTTTAGGATCACTCTTCATGTTGCTCATTCATGGCAGTGAATGTGTGATCAGCAGAAAGATATTAATAAACATCTAAACATAACAAGTGTAGATTTGCCGTCATATATAAAGATACGTATTTGTGTGATGGGCACAGCCAACTTGGAATGGTAAAACTTCTATAATGCCAATCAAATTCTTCACATCTGCCAAGATAGTATGATGTAGAGCAGTGCCTACCAGGCCTGAAAAAGCCCACTTAGTTTTTAATGAGAGAATTAGGGAGCACCCACTCATTTCACTCACTACAATATATTCTAGAAAACTGAGATGAACTTCACTGAGATGAGGTGTAGAAAGTGTATTGCAACATAGATATCACAAACATAGCAAAGCTATTACATTCATTATTTTTTGTTCATGTAACAGATGCATAATTGGCCCATAAGACAGATTCTAAACTTGCAGGGAACTACATTTTCTGAAACTAATCTTTAGCAAAAATGTTTTTTAGTAAACAGTCTTATGTGTGCACTGTGTTATAAAATACTGCTATTCTGTGTGAAGTACCAAGAGAATAAATCAGTGAAAGGTAATTGAAGCACAACCCTTCATTATACAACAGAATTTAATCTCTAATGTGGTTACACTTATTAGTATTACACCAATTTTTTCAGTGATTCATATTAAAAAGAAATTTAAGTAATCACACATTGTGCTTTTTATTATTTAAAGAGATACTGTATAAGTACTGTAGTTACAAAAAATAAAATAAAAAAATATTTTTGAAACAATATCCAATTTAGTATGTAGTGTTCATATATGCCACCAAGCTCTTACCACTCAGAGAAGCAATTAAAGCTCTCCAGCCTTGCATCACTGAGGTTTATATTTCACATCTTCATATATGCCACCAAGCTCTTACCACTCAGAGAAGCAATTAAAGCTCTCCAGCCTTGCATCACTGAGGTTTCCATTTTTCAGAGCAGATCTGAGAAGCGGGTGGGTTGGGTAGGGCTCTGTTCTCCATACTCTGTGAGTATATATGATTTTCTATCTCCTGCAAAGACTCTGGGACTGTGATGCTGTGGGTCAGTCATTCTCTTTATATGTAAAGATAATTAGTTTAGATCTCTGGCTTTCAAATGGTCCTTTTGAATAGTGAACTTCACTCTTTACAGTGCTCTCCAGCATATACAGTTGAAAAGGTGTAAAGTTTTTACATAATACAGAAATGCTGAGGTAAGACAAGGAGTAGTACATCTGATCTAGTCTATTTCAAATTATTCTCTACTGTGAATGCAGAAATCCAGTTTAGATAATGTGCAGTGTTTATAAATTATTAAGCTTTTCTAAGTGTGCTTCACACAATGGCCTCTGCTGAGGTGTGCCATCTATTGCTAAAGGTTCATAAAGCAAAAGCGGCCTGAAATTGCACAGTGAACATGAATCCTTGTCAAAGATAGAACTGCTGTAACATTGCCCTGTCAAAGGTCAGATATCACATTTCTTCATGCTGACTTTGATGACAAATTGAACAAGGCAGGCCTGAAGATTGCATGGCTTCTGCTTTTTCTGGTGCTGTGTTATCAACGTGCAATGATGCTCTGCTTGCTGGAAGTATGACTTTAAGCGTTGATGTATTGTAATTAGGAAAGACACCACATATCCCTTGGTGTCTTAGAGCATTCTTTTTAAAAATAAAACTAGAACTACAGGCAATGCATGATGTTATAGAAGCCACCTGCTACTTTGTGAACTTCTGGTGTGGCTTATTCACCTTTCTAAAGCCTTCAAATATGCTACCGGTGTGTGAGGAGCTGACAGAAGACCCCCCCCCCCAGTGCAAAGTTTCTAACTAGTATCGAAGTTCTAAGATATTGATGATACCTCGTTCTAGATCTCCAGAAATAATTTCACACTTAGGAACATAGGAAGAATTATAAAGTTGAATAGGTGTCATAAAATTTACAAATATTTAAAGTATGGTGAGGGATCAAAATGTATTCTTTATTATAATGGCATTTTATTTTGTTTTATTTGTAAATGTTACCCTAAGAAATATTCCAATACATATTCCAATCAACTTGTATTTATGTTGTTCATACTCAGTGGCATTATTTTAAATCTATAAACTGACCTTTAAAATAATGAAAAAGATTACTGTTAGTTCTGACACTGCAAGTGTGGCAATGTCACTGTGGCTTAGCAGCCCCGGATTTTATTAAATAATCTACCCTTAGTGGTCTCAGGGTCATTTGAGAAGAGCTATCTAATGAAGGCATTAATATTTACTCTTACCTGACTTTCAGCTGGGATCCCATGGTGTGAGAGCACCAGGTTAATTGAGTTTTATCACAAAATCTCTAGGCCACTTTAGAAATTGCTGTAAAGCTCATTCCCTAAGGTCTGATCTATATAAAGTGAGAAAATAGAAGGAGGAATGAGGGATGCCTAACCAGGTTCCACTGACATTGCCAACCAACACTGGCACTTATTACAAGATTAACCAACTGAGAAGTGATTTTTTTTTTTAGAAAAAAAATTGGCAGTTACTTTTTTCCTAATCCATTCCCAGAAAAATGGAGAAAAGAGCAGTCCTTGCTGTAGCAGAAAAATCACAAGAATCCTCAAATATTAATTTTTATTTAATCCACAATTTCTGTATTTACCCTCATTTTCTCCCATAATTTACATATACTTGTTTAGAAATATAAATATGGGCAAGAAAGTGCAAGGGTTACTCTTTCCCTTGTTACCCACTCTTTGAACTTTTCAGGTAAAAAATGTAAATTAAAGCTGCTCTTGCTGGGGGGAGATGGGGAGAGTGACGGGAGGGGGTGGGAGGGGGAAGGGACCTTGAACAAGGATATACACGGATAGAAAATGTGACTTTACTCATAATAAAAAAATTGAAAAGAAATTTAAAAATCTTTTTAAAAAACAGTATTTATGCCCTTACTTTGTGAATTAATCTCAGCTGAAGGAGAAAAATTAATAACAGGCTAACCCTACCAGATAGGGTCACAGGCTAAGAGCTAAATACAGATAATAAACACAATGCAGAATCAGCTTTAATTTGATTTCCGCTATCAACTAGGAATCATTCCAGTTTCATACATGACTTTGTTCTGCTCCATGACACTATAAAAATGAGCTTGAGTAACCACATTCTACAAACACAGAAGCTATTCTGACATGATGCAAGGCACACAGCTGCTGTAGTGTAGAGTCCAGATTTAAATACTGTCCTCCATCTTTGAAGCCTGTCTTGAAAACAAATTTATGGATCTCTCACCCAAAAATCTCCATAAGTGAAATGAGCACCTTGGAGCCCAGGAGGAACCCATATGTCTCCAGAGCCAAGGTTAGTTTTCCTACTAGGAAGAGAGCTCTCAATGTATGATATTTTGTTTGTGTTCTGACAAATAAGCTTGCCTGAAGATCAGAAACCGTAGCTATCCACTAGTTAACCACAAAGGCTAGGCAGTGGTGGCACATACCTTTAGTCCCAGGACTTGGGAGGAGGAATCAGGAAGCTAGGAGTTCACGGACACCCTGGGCTACACAGGATTGAACCGATTTAAAAGAAAAACAGAGCTGAGCAGAGGTGGTGCTCGATTCCCAGCACTAGGAAGATTGAGACAGAAATATAAGGGTTAGGGTGAACACAGGATCTTGGCTCCCCATTCAGACTGAGGATTTGTAGAGATAAGAAGTTTCTAGTGGCTGCTGCTCTGCTTTGATCCTCATATCTGCCTCTGGGTTTTTATTTGTTAAGACTAATTAGAATCATGCTTCACAGTCTGCCCTGAGCAATATGGACACAAAATAAAGCACTCTCACCTCTTCATCCAGGGAATGCAGCTTTGCTTTTATGCATCTACAAAATGACATTGTTTAAGACATTTAGTAATACCTTGCCTATACTACTAGACTCTAAATCACATGAAGGCAAGGAATATTTGTAGCTCACAACTGTATCCATAGTTAGTTCTAACAAACTTTAAAAATTCAATAAAGACCATTTGAAAATTGCTACTATGTGCTAATGAGGAAAGGAATGACTTGGGTTAAAAAATGTGTTTATTATTGTTAAAAAGGAACAAACATTGTCATTTCAGAGGATCCAGTCCCCACACCTATCAAATAAATATGACTCCAAACTTTGATTTTGTTATATTTGTGAAATCTTGCAGCCAGAGAACTCAAGCCCAATTAAGCCACCTGTTTCCTAAAATGACTGTTTATATCTTTTATCTGAAAATAATTTTCCATGGCTGCCAGCTGAAAGAGAGGATTCTGTAGCCATGGCAGGGAGCCTGTGGATCTCTACATCTACTCTTCTGCTGCATTGAAAGCAGGTACATGCTTGCCTTTATTTCCACTAGACTAGAGCTCCATGGAGGTTAGAGAAGAGTTTATTCACTTTAGGCTTCCTGCATTTGACATCTTCCTGTGCATTTCCTGAGGGCTGCATGGATGGATACATGGCCAGATTGTAATGAGAGCTTTGGATTCACATTCATCCACAAAAAGGGAATCACAGCTGAAATGAATACAAGAGGCTGCAGAGAAAGGGAACTTCCAGTGAGGAACACACAGCCCAGTCAAGATTCAGTTCTTCTATCTGTTACTGGTACAAACCAGTTGCTGTCCTTTTTGACACTATTGAGTTGTGTGTGTTTCTGATACATAAACGTATATATGTGTGTGTGTCTGTCTGTCTGCCAGTCTGTGTCTGTGTGTGTGATATATAAACATATATATGTGTATGTATGTCTGTGTGTATGTGTGTGTATATACATAAATTTACTACCACAACAATTAATAGTAGAATATGGATGATAGTGGGATAAAATAGGAACAAAACATAATGATATATGTATCTGAAAAATACCACAATAAAGCCCATTTCTTTGCATAACTAACCAAAAATAAATAAATGTTAAATGTTTTTTTTTCTAATTTTCTGCTAATTATACTTGCCTAGATTAAAAAACTCAAGCTCACATTTTTATTCCTACTTCATACTTCATCAGGAGCTGGAATGTTTCTCTTTGTTACTGCTTGTAAGCTGGCAAGTCAGGATGTTCAGATATATTGCAGAAAACTACAGCGAAAATGAAGACATTCGGAAGAAGTTAGAGTGTAAAGGAAATTCCCTCCTTCTCTTTCATGCTTGACACACCTAGGTACTACCTGCAACTTACATTTGCTTTCTGGCTCTAAAGGAGATTTAATGTCTCTCCGCAATCTATTCTCAAGTACTATGCTCAGAAATGATTCACTATTTCTAGATCAACTTGATCTACCTTCTGTAGGCTGTGGAACAGCAGTAGATAAAGAACGAATCTCCTCTCAGCCCTGATGGGCTAGGACACAGAACTTGATCATTTTAAGTGTGGAAAACATTGAAATATATTTTCTTGACTTTCAGAAAAAAATACATTTATAATTTTACAGTAGAGAAATGTTAGACTTAATTCAAATTAAGCACCCAACGTTATTTCTAAATCACAAAAATGTTTCTGCATCTCAAAATATTGGTAAGAGGCAGGGAAATGTTTTTATGTAATTTAATTATGAGAAAGCATACTGGTGAAGACCTGACTTCTATCTTACAATTATTTAGCAGACATTAACATAAAAAATAATCTAAGCAATCTTCTGATTCTTAAAAGTATACCAAGATTGGTACTGGAGAAATGGTTCAACAGTTGAGAGTAATGGCTACTCCTTCAGAGGACCATTTGCAGCACCCCTCTTACAGCTTACTGCCATGTGCAACCCTGGTTTGAGGGATCTGGTATCCTCTTCTGGTCTATATGTGTGTGAATGTAGTACACAAGTTGCTTGCAAGCCAAACACTCATATGCATTAAATAAAATATAAAAAGTCTCCTATTATTAGTAAACTGTTCAGTTCAGCTTATATTAGAGATACAAAAATCTAATGCCTGTTTTTAACTCATTATACTTTGTTTTCCAAAATTATTCACTAAAATTTTCTGTATCAGTCAGGATTCTTTAGAGGAACAGAACTAATAGAATGATAGATAGATAAATAGATAGATAGATAGATAGATAGATAGATAGATAGATAGATAGATAGATAGATAGATAAGTGGATGGATGGATAGATAAAGAGATAGATAGATAGATAGATAGATAGATAGATAGATAGATAGATAGATAGATAGACATTATCAGCTGGCTTTGGTATACACTAGACCCCACAGAGGTAGGCTCTAATACCAATGAAGAATGGACTTGCCAGTGAAAGCAAGTAAGCACAGAAAACAAACTTTCTTCTTCCATACCATTTATACAGGCTGGCACAGAAGGTATAAGCCAAAGAGACAGAAACACACAGGGAGACAGACAGGGAAAAAGTGTGTGTGTGTGTGTGTGTGTGTGTGTGTGAGAGAGAGAGAGAGAGAGAGAGAGAGAGAGAGAGAGAGAGAGAGAGAGAGAGAGAGAGAGAGAGAGAGAGAGAGAGAGAGAGAGAGAGAGAGAGAGAGAGAGAGAGACTGGGCCTATCATGGCCTTTTGAAATCTCCAGTATCCTTCTAGTGATACCTTTGCTCCAACAAGAGCAGATCTTCTAATCCTTGTAAACATTTGGAACAGTTCTACCACCATGTGACCAAGTATTTATATATATGATACTACAAAGAACATTCTCAATCAAACCACTTTTCTCAGCAAATAATAGTTTAATCTATTTCAGATGCTGTGCAATTTTTTCTTAACATAGTATAGTTTAGGAATTTAAATAAAGTATTTCTCAATAATGAACAAATGTTTTATAATATCATTTCTATTTGGTATTTGTAGTAAGAAGTTTCTTGTCCAGACTTTCTGGTTGAGCCCCGAGGTTCAGACCCACTCACAGCCCAGCTGCAGCTTGCTTAGCCCTAAATAATCACACAAAGGCTTATATTATTCACATGCTGCTTGACCAATGACTCAGGCATATTCCTTGCTGGCTCTTACAACTTAACCAACTTCTATTATTCTGTTTTGCCATATGGTGCATGGCTTACTTATGTTCCTTACATCTTGTTCTCCTAGTGGCAGCTTACAGCATCTCTGTCTGACTCTGCACTCCTTCCACTTTGCACAGGCTCTATTTTCCTGGGTACTTGTAAGATGGCTGTCATAGGCTGAAATAGTCCCTTTATTAACCAATGATATTCACAGCATACAGGAAGACATCCTACATCTGATATTAACTTATCAAAATCATATAACAACATATAAAAATAAATTATATTAAGATTCTTTCACATTTAATAGTTAATTAAGGACTTAAGGGTAACCTAAGGTATAACTTTTAGTGTAAATAAGATGTGTGTCACAGCAGAAACTCCTGGTATGGGATATGATGATTTTAAGCCAGTAAAGTTCCTGCCTCTGTATATTTATTGTATAGTATAAAACATAAGCAGGAATAATTTTCCCAATTTCAGTAATAAAACGTCACTGAATTACTCTACATGGAATAGATTAAAACAAACACAAAATACATTCAAATACTTCTGCAAAGCTGAGGATTTAACCAGTTTCTCCCTACCATCTTCCTCGCTTATTCTTTCCATCCTTTCTTCCTCCATTTATCATTTTCTATCTTGCTTTCCTTCTGTATTTTCTTTTTGCCCTTTGTCACTTATTGGGACATGTTACAACCAGGTAGGTTTCATTAAATATTTCTAAACCTAATATGTATCCTTTAGTGGTTATTCATTTTTAATTCTAGCTTGAATTAAGTTTTAGCAGACATAATTTTTAATATGAATAGTCACATTTTCTATCTGTGTATATCCTTATTCAAGGTCTCTTCCCCCTCCCACCCCCTCCAGGCAAACTCTCTCCTCCACATCTCCCCATCTCCTCCCCAGCAAGGGCAGGAGGTCCCAAGGACCCAGTATTGCTCAGTTCAGCATCCACACCTGGCAAATCTAGTTTTCTAACCCCAACATCAAGACTGGGTCAGGTGTTCCTCTAGAGGAAGTGGGATCCAAGGTACCAGTCCAAGGTGTTTCAGATTCCAAGCTGCTCAGTGGTTGTGGTCTCAGTGGTTGTGGTTTGCAGCTTGGAAATGCTTTGCTTTTTGATTGTTTTGTTTAGAGTCCACTAATGAGTGAATACATCCTGTGCTTATCTTGCTGGCTTTGAGATACCTCGCTCAGGAGGATATTCTCCAAATCCATCCATTTGTCTGCAAATTTTAGGATATCATTTTTTTTATTACTGCTGAGTAGTAATCCATTGTGTAGATGTACCACAGCTTGTTAATTCATTCTTCAGTTGAGGGGCATCTAGGTTTTTTCCAGGTTATTGATATTACGAATAATGCTGCTATGAACATAAATTAACTAATGCCTTTGGAGTGTGAATGTGTGTCTTTAAGGTATACGCCTGGTAGTGATATTGCTGGATACTTGGGTAGTTTGAGTCCCAGTTTTCAGAGAAACTGCCACACTGCATTCCAGAGTGGCTGAACAAGTTTATACTCCCACCAACAATGGTAAAGTGTTCCTCTTGCTCTGCAACCTCTCTAGCATAGGCTGTCATCTGAGTCTTTTATCTTAGCCAATCTGAATGGTGTAAGGTGGTATCCAAAGTTGTTTTGATTTGCATTTCTCTGATGGCTAAAAAAGTTGAACACTTTTTCAAGTGCCTATCAGCCATTTGTAGTTCTGCTGAGAATTTCTTTTTTAGTTGTGAACCCCATTTTTTGATTTGGTTATTAAAAATTTGGTCTCTAGTTTCTTGAGTTCTTTATATATTTTAGAGATCAGTCCTCTATTACTTGTAGTGTTGGTGAAAATCCTTTCCCATTCTATAGGCTGTTTTATCCTATTGACAGTGTCCTTGGCTTTACAGAAGCTTCTCAGTTTCAGAAGGTCCCACTTATTGACTGCTGGTCTTAGTCTCTGTGCCACTGGTGTTATATTTAGGAAGTGGTCGCCTGTGCCAATTGGTTGGAGAGGATTTCCCACTTTCTTTTATATCAAGTTCAGAGTGGCTGGGTTTATGTTGAGGTCTTTGATCCATTTGGATTTGAGTTTTGTGCAGGGTAACAGGCTTGAATCTATTTGCATATTTCTACACACTACCAACCAGCTATGCCAACACCATTTGTTAAAGCTACTATCTTTTCTCCATTGGATATTTTGGGCCTCTTTGTCAAAGATCAGATTTTCATAGTTTTTTAGGTTAATGCCCAGTTCCTCAATTCCATTCCGTTGATCCACAAGTCTGTTTATGCCAGGCTATTTTTATTACTGTTGCTCTATAGTATAAATTGAAGTCAGGGATGGAGATGCCTCCTGAGGTTCTTTTGTTGAGCAAAATTGTTTTGGCAGTCCTGGCTTTCCTGCTATTCCAAAAGAAGTTGAGTATTGTTCTTTTCAGATCCATAAAATATTGTCTTGAGATTTTGATGGGCAGTGCATTCAATCTATAGATTGCTTTTGGTAGAATTGCCATTTTTATAATGTTGATCCAACTTCTCCAGGAATATGGGAGATCTTTCCATTTTCTGATATCCTCTTCAATTTCTTTCTTCAGTGATTTAAAGATTTTATCAAATAGATCTGTTACTTTTTTGGTTATAGTTACTCCAAAATATTTTATGCTATTTGCAGCTATTATAAAGGGTGATGTTTCCCTTATTTCTCTTTCAGCCCTTTTTTCTTTAGTGTATAGAGGGCTATTGATTTGTTTGAGTTAATCTTGTATCCTGCTACATAGTGAAGGTATTTATCGGCTGTAAAAGTTTTCTGGTAGAATTCTGTGGGTCACTTATCTATACAATCATATCATCTGCAAATAGAGATAGTTTCACTTCTTATTTTCCAATTTGTATCCCCTTAATCTGCATTCGTTCTTTATTGCTTTAGCGAAAACTTCAAGAACTATATTGAATAGATAATGGGAGAGAGGACATCCTTGTCTACTTCCTGATTTTAGTGAGATTGCTTTGAGTTTTTCTCCATTAAGTTTGATGTTGGCTGTTCACTTCTTGTAGATCGCCTTTATTATATTGAGATATTTTCCCTTTATTCCTGATCTCTCCAGGACTTTTTATGATAAAGGAGTGTTGGATTTTGTCAAAGGTCTTTTCAGCATCTCAGGATATGATCAAGTGGTTTTTTTTTTTCCTTTAGTTTGTTTATATGATTGATAATGTTTATGGTTTTTCTTATGTTAAACTATCCCTGCATTTCTGGGATGAAGCCTACTTTGTCATGGTGGATGATATTTTTTATATATTGTTGTATACAATTTGCCAAACTTTTGTTGAAAATTTTAGCATCAATATTCATGAAGGAAATTGGTCTGTAATTCTCCTTCTTTGTTGAGTCTTTGAGTAGCTTTGGTATTAGCGCAATTGTGGCCTCATAAAACAAATTTGGCAATATTCCATGGGGTCTTACTGTGTGAAATAGTTTGAGCAGTAATGGTAATAATTCTTCTTTGAATGTCTGGTAGAATTCTGCATTGAAACCATCTGGACCTGGGCTTTTTTTACTTGGGAGGCTTTTAATGACAGCTTTAATTTCATTTAGGGTTATAAGTCTGTTTAGTTAATTCATCTGGTCTTCATTTAACTTTGGTAAATGGTGTCTGTTCAAAAAGCTGTCCATTTCTTCTAGGTTTTTAATTTTTGTGGAATATACATTTCCAAAGTATGATCTGATAATACTCTGGATTTTCTGGGGGTCTGTTGTTATGTCCCCTTTTCATTTCTGATTTTGTTGATTTGGATACTCTCTCTCTGCTTTTTGATTAGTTTGGATATGGGCTTATCTATCTATCTTGTTGACTTTCTCAAAGAACCAACTCTTTGATTCATTGATTCTTTGTATTGTTTTTTTGTTTTAATTGTATTGATTTTAGATCTAAGTTTGATTATTTCCTGCCATCTACTAATTCTAAGTGAGTTTGCTTCTAATTGTTCTGAGGTTTACAGCTGTGCTGTTAGTTCCCTAATGTGGGATTTCTCTAGGTTTTTCATATAGTCATCTAGTGCTATGAATTTTCCTCTTAAGATTGCTTTTATTGTGTGTTGTACATTTGAGTATGTTACAGATTGATTTTCATTAAATTCAAAAAAATTTGAATTCTTTTGTAATTTCTTCTTTGACTCAGAGGTGGTATTTCTCTAGGATTTTCATATAGGCATCTAGTGCTATGAATTTACCTCTTACGACTGCTTATATTGTGTCCCACAATGTTGGGTATGTTGTGGATTCATTTTCATCAAATTCTAGGAAGACTTTGATTTCTTTCTTAATTTCTTCCTTGATCCAGAGATGGTTTAAGCTGAGTGATGTTTAGCTTCCATAAGTTGGTAGGCTTTCTGTGATTTTTGATGTTGTTGAAATCTAATTTTATGCCCTGGTTGTCCGATATGATACAAGGGATTATTTCCATTTTTTTGGTATCTGTTGATATTTGCTTTATGACCAAATATGTGGTCAATTTTAGGAATGTTCCATAATGAGCTGAGAAATATGTATATTCCTTTGTATTTGGGTGGAAACTTCTATAAATATCTATCAAATCTATTTGCATTATAACCTTTGTTAGACTTTTTATTTCTTTGTTGAGTGTCTGGGTGACCTATCCAAGGGTGAAATTGTGGTATTGAATTCTCCCAATAGTAGGGTATGAGAATTTATGTGGGATTTGAGATTTATCAGTGTTTCTTTTACATAGGTAGGTGCCCTTATATTAGGAGCATAAATATTCAGGATTGAAATCTCATCTAAGATTTTTCCTGAGATGAATAAGTGATGTCTGTCCTGTTCTCTTTTATTTGATTTTAGTTTGAAGTCTAATTTGTTAGATATTAGGATGGCAACACTAGCTTGCTTCTTAGGGCCATCTGATTGGAAAATCTTTTCCCAACCCTTTACTCTGAGCCTGTGTCTGTCTTTGAGGTTTAGGTGTATTTCTTGTATGCAGCAGAAGGATGGTTTCTGTTTTGGTATCCATCGTGTTAGTGTGTGTCTTTTTATAGGTGACTGAGTCCATTGATATTAAAAGATATTATTGACCACTGATGGATATTTCCTGTTATTTTTCGTAGTAGCTTGAATGTAATTCCTTTCTCTGGGCTTTTCTTCTGTGGGATTATTGATTGTTTGTGGTTTCATGGGGGTATCTGGGATCCTTAGGTTGGAGTTTTCCCTCTAATGCATTGTGGAGGGCCACATTGGTAGATAGATATTGTTTTCATCTGACTTTGTCATGAAATATCTTGTTTACTCCATCTATGGTAATTGATAATTTTCTTCCCTACAGTAGTCTAGGTTGGCAGCCATGATCTTTTAGTGTCTGTATAACTTCTGACCAAGCCCTTCTTGCTTTCATTATTTCCATTTAATAGTCAGGTGTTATATTGGTGGGTCTGCCTTTATAGGTAAGTTGGCCCATTTCTTCTGTTGTTTTTAAATTTTTTCCTTTATTCTGTCTGCTTTGTAGCTTGATTATATTGTGACAAGTGCACTTTTGGAGGGGTCATGTCAATTTGGTGTTCTGTAAGCTTCTTATATCTTTATAGGCATTTCTTTCTTTATGTTAGGAAAGTTTTCTTCTATGATTTTATTGAATACATTAACTGTGCCTATGAGCTGGTATTTTTCTCTTTCTTCTATTTCTCTTATTCTCAGGTTAGGTCATTTCATGGTTTCCCAGATTTCCTGAACATTTTGTGTTATGGCTTTTTTTGGTTTTATTATTTTCTTTGACTGATGTATCTAATTCCACTCCTGAGTCTTCCACTCAGAAATTCTCCCTTCCAACCCTTGGATTCTGTTGGTTATGCTTGTATCTGTAGATCCAGCTCTTTTCTTCTGATTTTCTATTTCCATCTTTGTCTCATTTTGTGCCTATTTTGTTGTTTCTATTTCAGTTTTTAATTCCTGGAATGTTTCTTTCATTTTTTGGTTTACCTTGCTTTGGTTTTTCTTCCAGGATTTTTTATCTCTTCCAATTTTTTGTTTGTATTTTCTTGTATTTCTTTAAGGGAATTTTTTATATCTTCCCTGAAGGCTTCAATAATCTTCATAAAGGTGTTTTTGCTGTTGTTTCCTTCTGTTTCCTCTTCATTGCTCTGTTCAGGTGTTATAGTTGTAGAACCACAGGTCTCTTCTGGTCTAGCCTTGTTGTTCTTTATATTGTTATATGTATTTTTGCACTGGCGTCTGCCCATGGCTTCAGTGGTTCATAATTATGCCACTCCTAATCAGTTGTGGCAAGAGGGCTTGTGTGTCTCCTGTCTCCTCTGAGAAAGGTGTCTGCCTGTTCTCTGCTCTGGACAGGGGTCTGATTTTCAAAGCCTCAGTCCTTCTTAATGATTCAGTTCACCCTTGAGGTGGGACCGGCCTTGCAAGGTCCCCTCTTTTAGTTGTGAATCGAGGAGCCCCTCACATCCAGACCCTAGTCCTGTCTGCTAAGGAGAGTCTGGGATCAGACTTTACAGATTTACCCTGGTCTTGGAGAGCGACTCTCTGGACGTGGGATCGGGTGACAGAACCTGCTCACCTCTCGCAGCTGACTTTCAACAATATATCCTGTAGATACTACTTTTATAAGAATAAAATTATATCAAGGCCTTCAGTGTGACTCTGTGTTGCTGTTTCATTTTTGCAGAGAACTCCGAAGCTCTTTCTGGTGTTCTTACTTCATATGCTGCTTTGCTAAGGGTTAAGAAGAGTTCAACCTCATCTGCCTTTGGTTCCAAGACTAGACCACGGTACAGCAGTCCTTCATTTGGTACCATGAGTGTTTCTCCCCCGAGCTGGCGAGGAGCAGCTCAGCAGTACCATTCCCCAGTCAACCTTTATCATTCCTCGGATGCCTTCAAACAAGATGGTAAGTGTAGAAAAAAAAAATACAAAGTAGCATTATTCAGGTAGAAAACACATCACATAAGACTGTTAGAACAATTTTCCAGCCTGCTACAGTGAGAGAGAATTGAACTTGTTATAGTCAACTTCGGGAAAGCAAGTGGAGCTCAGAGGAGTTTATGCTCAGCATCTGTTGGTGCTAACTGGAATATTTGAGTTGGGGAGATGGACTTCTTGTTCCCAGATTGTCTGCATTTCAAATAAGTTACTCCTTGAGTTCTTATGCAGATTACTGTTTGTAAAAGTAACAGGAGGGTGGAAAATGATCTATGTCTTATAGGAGCAGCCACTAAATGTACAAATGTAACTTTCTAAACTACAATGTTGGAAAGACAAAAGGAAGTCTGCAGGCTGTGTAGAACAGAGTAAAAGGACACTGTGTGGAACAGCCTGTTAAAGCTTTTGGCTTCTATTCTAAACATCTCTAAAAATTCTTGATAATATTTTTAATTATACTTACTCACTACTAATAATTTAAAACTAAATTTTAGAGCTAAAGCATGAAAGTAAAAGTACTTTATTATTTTAGGAATGGCAATTGGCAATGAGTATCAGTTGACTTAAAAACAGGCATACTGGGGATTGAAGAGGCGACTCCATGGTGTAATGTGCATTGCTCTTGTAGAAGACCTGAGTTATGCTCCCAGAACACACATCAAGCTGCTCACAAGTGTTTGTAACTCCAGTTTTAACTCTATTTCCAGGGGGATACAATGCCTCTGGGCACTTATGCACGTGTGCACAAACCCACACAGACATATATACATGTGCGCAATTTAAAATAAAATAAATTTTTAAAGGAAGTATATGTTAAGAACAGTAGTTTTATTTCTAGATTTTTCTTTAGTAAAGTAGTGTTAAGTATATATCACATATTCTGAGATTGTATGCTTAGTTTTATTTTGAGTGATAAATAAATAACCCAGATGTCACACTTAGATACCAGTTAAATTAAGGACAACTCTACAATTATTAACATTATGGATGTAGTTGTTCCTTACATCTGTCATCATTAGACATATTACAAAATAAAGTTAACTGGAAATGATGGCATGGCTCCTGCCAGTGATTATTAGCAGACACTGCCATAATTTAAAAATAGCTTATCTTGCTCAATTTCTCCAAGAAATGTAGGGTGTAGATACTGTTGCTGCTTTCTGTAAAAATGACAATGCAGGACTGACATATATATTTCTTTCTATTTCATTCCATTTCTAATAGGCTCTATGCACAGTTTTCCTTTATACATTTAATGATTTTAAGAATGGGATTCAGTATATTCAATATTTACTGAGAACAAATAAGATATTAGAAGACACATTTTCCAAGAATCTTATGTCAAAGATTAAAGTATCAACTTAGGCTGTGTTGCCATTATAAGCAAACTCATTATTCATAATTATAAACATCATTCCCCTGCAAGGCATTCATCTCATGGTGCCAGTCTTTATCCACACAAGGTCATCGGACTATAAATGTATGTTTAATGTCAAAATATCTGACATGGGTTGTAAAATTTCCATTACATTATATTTAATTTCCTTTCATACAGCTGTTTAGTTTGTACTTTGAAAATTTCATACATATATATAGTGCATTGTGATTGCTGTCTACCCCCACTCTCTCTAAAATTACTCCCAGTCCTTTTAACCCTCATTTGCTTTATCATATCCATATATTTTTGATTTGTAGTTGCTGAATTCAGTTAGGCACTTGTGTCACTCACCATTAAAGCTTGCTGGGCTCATCAGTGAGTATGTCACTGGTGACATTATCATAATCAAACAGATATACATGGGGATAAATAACTTTGAGACATTACTATCTTTTGGGATTATTTAGAAGGTATTGAGTTTTCAGAAACACAAGCTTTGCATATTTGTCTTAATTTCCTATTAGATGTTAGGCAGCTGGTATGTACTTTTGCAGATAATAGAAGTTGAGTCCTCTCAAATAAAACTAAAATATAGCTAGACAGTCTGAAATAAAATTAATGCAAATTATAAAATCAATACACATAATGGCATAAGCTAGAGCCAGGCATCTTCAAAGTGTCTATTGTAAAGACATCTCTTCACAGTATAACACCTTTATGCCTGCTGTGGATTAAGTAGTGACTGAATATATGAATTAGGGCTCTCTAGAAAAACAAACTTGATAGAATGAATAAGTATTTGAGGAAGTAGGCTCTAAAGCCAATGAAAGAATAGACTTGTCATTTACAGTGAGGGCCAGAAAGTGAAGGGCAAACTTACTTCTTCTATGTCCTTTCTACAGGCTCGCACCAGAGTTTACAGTGCATCTTCCTACCTCAAATGGGAAACAGTCCTCCCAGGTGTACCCAGCAGCTTACCTTACAATTAAACTCACAATATGGTGTCATATTGATCAGCAAAGTTCAAACAAAATGGTTTTACTCTTTCTGACAAAAGACACATATTTTTGCATTGATCTTTATTATGAGTTCATTAATTTGTGCAGAGACATGTAGCGAAACATTACTACACAAATATTAATGTTTTTCATCCCATTCAACATTGGCTGATAAGATTCAAGTAACAGCAAAGTGATTTTGTTTATCTGCTCTCCTTAGTGCCAAACACATACACATGCCAATAGAGAATCTTGTTGTAGCACACACCTTTTCAGAAACCAAGGGAAGGGTTTAACAGTTCATTTACAAGAAGTTCATATATTCCTATCTAATATCCATGCCTCTGACCTATGAATTATGTTTTCAGTGGAAAAATAAGTCTCCAGTCTGGGATCCAATTCAAGCTAATTTAAGTCTTCTTCTAATGTAGTTTAATTCACATTTTAAAATATTCTAAAAATTTTCTGTGACTCTTACTTTCTCATCTGAGTATCTGATAGACGTTGGTTGGGAGTGACTTTGAATTTTTTCTCTTGGACAAGTGTGTGACATGGGGCTTTGTCAGATAATTCCCTTTACCTCTGATGGATAGTAAACCTGAGGGTTATACGCTCTTGTGAAAAATGAGAAAAGTAACAAAGCCTGAAAAGAAAGCCATGCTGATGCTGCCCAGTCAAGCCAGAAGGATGTCACACAGTTTTTCTGATAAAACTAAAATCTTAGTTTACCAGAAAGAAATGGAAAGTTTAACTTTATAGTAAACATCCAGTTGAAACTCACACACAAACACAAGCAACTTTACAATATGTGCATTGCAGTGCATGCACCATAATAGACACTGAAAAATTTGTGCACTTTTTTTTCATTCCATGGAAAACTAAGACTGTTAAAATGAGTAATTTATCTTTATGTGATAACATGGATATATCTCAAAATATGATGATGACTATAAGAGTAGTGGTATACCATCTCCTTAAAGTGATTAAAATGTGCTATGAGGGGCTAGAGAGATGGTTCATCCAGAAAGAGTGCTGGCTGCATTTCCAGAGGACCAGTAGTTGTTTCCTAGCACTCTTATTTAGCATCTCACAACCACCTGTAACTCCAGCTTTAAGGGATCCAATGCCTTCTTCTGGACTGTGTGAGCACCTGCACATATATGATATACATCCACATAGACATGTTTACACAAATAAAAATAAAAATTTAAATGAATATTTTGTGCATAGATAGGACATTAATTTATTTAAATGGCTCAATTTTAAAGCATGTCAGAAAATGTAGACTAAAGTACTTTCCTCTCTGAATAAAGGGGAAACAGGGAAATGGTACAAGTACAGAAATAAAATGGGCTTTGAGTTAATGCTATTTTTTCTTCTTAAAAGAAGAAAAGAAGTCTGTTATAGTAGCTTAGTAGTGAACACTGGCCTAGTAGATGCACAAGTTTATTGCACAAATTCTACCCAGTCATATAATAAAAACCCAGAGCCATATATTAGAGAAAAGTTGAAAGATAAGAAGGAGAGAGAAACAAACTACAAACACTTCTCATAAATCCTCAGACTAAATGCCTCTGAGTCCTCAGGCAAAAGAGCAGGGTTCATTACCAAAGGGCTGAACTTCTTCCTCCTGTGTCTCCACCAGGTATGTCACTTCCTTGTTTAGCTTTCCTAGTGCTAGGAACAAGTGTTTGCCACCACTGCCTGACTCTGTTTGGCCTTGAATTCATAGAGACCCAGATCTCTGCCTCCCAACGCAGGGATTAAAGGCAACAGTCACCACCCCTAACCTTCCTGGCTAAATCTGTGAGTGACTCTGTCCTCTGATTTTCAGGAAAACTTTATTAAATATACAATATATCACCACATATCCCATTTCGTGTCAAAAATAAAAGGATAGTTATAAATAATGTGAGAAAAACTATGTATAAGTACAATAACTATATACAATATATTCAAGAAACAATTACATAGGTAATATCTATCCAGTCCAGTAATAATTGACAGCTTCAGAGAAAATATTTCATTATTTATCCCATGTTGGTGAGTCCAAAGGATTGTACCTAATTTACTTTCTATCTAACTTGTATTACAAACCTAAAACAATTTTGTTGACTCTACAACGTATACACTTTAGATTCGTTTAGTAAGTATCTTTTCTGAATCTACAATAAAGAAAATGATAACTATCTAGTCTTCAACACCCTCTGAGATACAAGAAGGAAGAAATATTAACTTAGTAAGCAGGAAGCGCAAGAAAACAGTTTCCAAAAATTTATGAGAAATGACTGTGACAGCAGACTGCCTATACAACCACACAAGGTTTTGCTGCTACATTGGGGTATCTATCTTCATGTATGGGATTAGCATGTCTGACAGACTTATCTGTGAAATGAGATTATCTTAAGGACCCTTTATACCTTGTCTTGGCAAGGTTTGGTGATTCTTTCTAGTGTGTCGTGCATATCCATTTTGGACAATCTACTGTCAGCAGTTGAGGCAAGAGAACTTTCTTGCTCATTGACTAACCTTTGCCACAAAGAAATTATACTTTATATGGAGTTTCTTCAGTGCCTGTCATCTTGTTTGAAGTTGATTGGTGTGACCAGGAGTAGGTAAGACTCATTGACATAAAAAAAGAAAGCCCCCATGTCCAGAGTGGAATCAGAGATGAGCAGATTTCAGCTCCTGGTCTGCCCATCAGGAACATCCCTCTCTGGGGCTGGGGTCACACACAATGTTCTGATTTCAGACTCTTGCTAACAGATAAACCTTAAGCATTAGCTGAGAGGGGCTTTGCTCAATGACCCCTAACAGAAGGGAACCTACTACAGCCAGGCCTCAAGTCCAGAGTAAACTGCATCATCATAGACAGACTGACACATTTGAAGCTCAGACCAATGTCAAGAGCAGAGTCAGAAATTGTGCAGACCACGTGATCAGAGCAGACAGGAGAGATACAAGCCCTCTAGCCACAACTGATGAGGAGTTGACTAAATGTGAACCACTGAAGCCATGGGCAGATGCAACTGCAAGAATACATATAACAATATAAAGAACAACAAGACAACACCAGAAAAAACTGGTAGTACTACAACACAAAGATCTGAAGAGACCAATGAAGAGGAAACAGAAGGAAACAACAAGGAAAAGATCTTTATGAAGATTATAGAAGCCTTAAAAGAGGATATAAAAAAATTTTCATATGAAATAGAGAAAAATACAAAAAAATATTGGAAGAAATGGACATATCCTTGAAAGAAAACCAAGAAAAGGAAAGCTAAAAATTGAAAGAATCATTCCAGGAACTAAAAATTGAAAAAGAATCAATAAAAAATGGCACAAAATGAGGCAAATGTGGAAATAGAAAATCTGAAGAAATGAGCTAGAACTACAGATAAAAGCATAACCAACAAAAATCCAACAGATGGAAGAGAAAAATCTCTGGAGTGGAAGACACAATAGTGGTAATAGTTACATCAGTAAAGAAAACACTACAACCAAAAAAAGCCATAGCACAAAATGTTCACAAAATTAGGGACAACATGAAAAGACCTAAACTGAGACTAATAGGAATAGAAGAAGGAGAAGAATACCAGCTCAAAAGCACAGATAATGTATTCAGTAAATTCATGGAAGAAAACTTTCCCAACCTAAAGAAGGATATGCTTATAAAGATAAAAGAAGTTTACAGAACACCAAAAACATTTGACCCACCCCCAAAAACTCTGCTTGCCACAAAATAATCAAGATACAAACATACAGAAAAAAGAAAAAATGTTAAGAGCTGCAAAAGAAAAGGCTAACTTACCTATGAAGGCAGACCCATCAGAATAACACCTGTCTATTAAATGGAAACAAGGAAAGCAAGAAGATCCTAGTCAGAACTTATAAAGACACTAAAAGAACATGGCTGCCAAGATAGGCTACTATATGCAGCAAAGCTATCAATCACCATGAATGGAGTTAACAAGATACTTCATGACAAAGTCAGACTGAAAAAATACCTATCCACATATTGAGCCTTTCAGAAACCATTAGAGGGGAAACTCCCACTTAAGTATCCCAGATGCATTGAAGAAACCACAAACTATTGGTAATCCCACAGAAGAAAACACCAAAGAAAGGAAATATATATAAGCTATCATAAAAAATAAAAGGAAATAAATATCAGTGGTCACTAACATCCCTCAGTATCAAAGGACTCAATTTCCCTATAAAAAGACACACACTAACATGATGGATTCAAAACAGAAGCCATCCTTCTCTTGCATACAAGAAACACACCTCAACCTCAAAGGCAGACACAGGCTCAGAGTAAAGGGCTGGGAAAAGATTTTGCAATCAAATGGCCCTAAGAAGAAAGCTAGTATTGCCCTCCTAATATCTAACAAAGTAGACTTCAAAGTAAAATCAATTAAAAGAGACCAGGATGCACATTTCTTATTCATCTCAGGAAAAATTGATCAAGATGACATTTCAAACTGGAATATTTATGCCCCTAATATAAGGGCACATATCTGTGTAAAAGAAACAATACTAAAGCTCAAATTCCACATCTATTCTCACACCCTAATAGTATAAGATTGCAATACCCCACTTTCACCCTTGGATAGGTCAACCAGACAGAGACTCAACAAATAAAAAAAGGAGGACTCAAAGAGAGGTAATGATGCAAATGGATTTAATAGATATTTACAGAAGCTTCCATCCAAATGTAAAGGAAAATACATGTTTATCATCACCACATGGAGCTTTCTCTAAAATTGACCACATAATTGGTCTTAAACCAAATATCAATAGATAAAAAAAATTGGAAATAATCACTTGTATCATATCAGACCACCAGGGCCTAAAGTTAGAGTTCAACAACATCAAAAATCAAAGAAAGCCTACCAACTCATGGAAACTAAACATCACTCAACTAAACCACCTCTGGGTCAAGGAAGAAATTAAGAAAGAAATCAAAGTCTTTCTAGAATTTAATGAAAATGACTCCACAATGTACCCAAACTTATGAAACACAATGAAAACAGTCTTAAGAAGAAAATTCATAGCAAAGGATGCCTATATAAAAAACCTAGAGAAATCTCACACTAGAAAACTAACAGCACAGCTGAAATTTTTAGAGCAATTAGAAGCAAAGTCACCTTAACACTAACCCTAACCCTAAAATAGTAGATGGCAGGAATTAATCAAACTTAGAGCTGAAATCAGAACAATTGAAGCAAAGAAAAAAATACAAGAAAAGTCAGTGAATCAAAGAGTTGGTTCATTGAGAAAGTCAACAAGATAGATAAGCACTTATCCAAACTAACCAAAAAGCAGAGAGAGAGAATATCCAAATCCACAAAACCAGAGATGAAAATGGGAACATAATAACAGACTCCCAGGAAATCCAGAGAACTACCAGGTCATACTTTGAAAATCAATACTTCGTAAAATGGAGAACCTCAAAGAAATGAACAGCTTTTTGAAGAGGTATTATTTACCAAAATTAAATCAAGATCAGATTAAATACCTAAAAAGACATGTAACCCTAATGGAAATTGAAACTGTCATTAAAAGCCTCCCAAGTAAAAAAAGCCTAGGTCCAGATGGTTTCAGTGCAGAATTCTACCAGACATTCAAAGAAGAACCACTACCAATGCTCCTCAAACTCTTTCATATATTAGAAACTAGAGTAATATTGCAAAGCCCTATTTGTAAGGTCACAATTACCCTAATACCCAAGCCACTCAAAGACACAACAAAGGAGAATTACAGACCAATTTACCTCATGAACACTCATGCTAAAATTCTCAACAAAATTCTGGCAAATCACACAACAACATATAAAAAATATTCAACATGACCAAGTAGGTGTCATCCCAGAAATGCAGGGATGGTACAATATACGAAAAACCGCAAATGCCATCCATCATATAAACAAACTAAAGGAAAAAAAAATCCACATGATCATCTTCTTAGATGCTGAAAAAGCCTTTGACAAAATCCAATAAAACTTTATGACAGAAGTCCTGGAGAGATAAGGTTACAAGGAAAATATCTAAATATAATAAAGGCGATTTACAAGAAGCTGACAGCCAACATCATACTTAATCGAGAAAAACTCAAAGCAATCCAACTAAAATAAGGAACTGCACAAGGCTGTCTTCTCACCCCTTATCTATTCAATATAGTTCTCAATGTTCTATCTAAAGCAATAAGAGAACAAAAGAATATTAAGGGGATACAAACTGAAAAAGAAAGATTGAAAATATCTACATTTTCAGATGATATGAATGTATACATAAGTGATCCACAAAATTATACCAGGGAATTTCTACAGCTGATGAACACCTTCAGCAATGTAGCAGGATGCATGATTAACTCAAAAAAATCAGTACCCCTCCTATACACTAAAGATAAAAGGGCTGAAAAATAAATAAGGAAAACATCACCCTTTATAATACCTGAAAATAGCATTAAATACCTTGGAATAACTGTAACCAAAGAAGTAACAGTTCTATTTGACAAAAATTTTAAATCATTTAAGAAAAAAATTGAAGAGGATATCAAAAGATGGAAAGATCTTCCATATTCCTAGATAGGGAAGATCAACATATCAAAAACGTCAATCCTACCAAAAGCAATCTAGAAATTCAATGCACTTCCCATCAAAATCCCAACACTTTTTTACAGATCTTGAAAGAACAATAAATTGCTGTACAGAAATGGAAAAAAAAAGAAAGAAAGAACAATACTAGATTTCATTTGGAATAACAGGAAATCCAGAATTGCAAAAACAATTTTGATCAACAAAAAAACCTCAGGAGGCATCACCATACCAGATATCAGCTATACTATAAAGCTACAGCAGAGTCAGAGATTGAGCAGACCACTTGCTCAGAGGAGACAAGAGACATAGAAGCCCTCTAGTCACAACAGACTAGGAGCTGCCAAATTGTGAACCATTGAAGCCAAGTTCAGACGCTAGTACAAAAATACATATAATATAAAGAACAAGGCAACACCAGAAGAAACTGATGGTTCTACAACTACAAGACGTGAACAGAGCAATGAAGAGGAAACAGAAGGAAACAACACCAAAAACAGCTTTTTGAAGATTAATAAAGCCTTCAAAGAAGATATAAAAAATTTCCTTAAAGAATAAAATGAAAATACAAACAAAAAATTGGAAGAGATGAACAAATCCTTGAAAGAAAACCAAGAAAGGGAAAACTAAAAAATGAGAGAAACATTCTAGGAACTAAAAACTGAAATAGAAGCAATAAATAAAGCACAAAATGAGGCAAAACTAGAAATAGAAAACCTGAAGAAAAGAGCAGGAACTACATATATAAGCATAACCAAAAGAATCCAAGAGATGGAAGAGAGAATCACTGGAGTGGAAGACTCAGTAGCATAAATAAATACATCAGTCAAAGAAAATAATAAAACCAAAAAAGTCATAACACAAAATGTTCAGAAAATCTAGGACACCATGAAAAGGCCTAACCTGAGAATAATAGCAGAAGAATACCACCTCAAAGGTGCAGATAACACATTCAATAAAATAATAGAAGAAACTTTCCTAACTTAAAGAAGGAAATGCTTATAAAGATGCAAGAAGCTTACAGAACATGAAATAGACATGACCCCCCAAAAAGTCTACTTGCTATATAATAAGCAAGGCACAAAACATACAGAACAAAGAAAAAAATTTAAGAGCTACAAAAGAAAAGAGCCAACTTACCTATAAAGGCAGACCCATCAATATGATACCTGACTATTCAATGGAAACAATGAAAGTGAAATTTCATGAACAATGAAAATTCTACCAAGGAACTTTTACTGCTTAAAAACACCTTCAGCAATGTAGCAGAATACATGATTAGCTGGAAGAAATTTGTAGCCCTCCTATACACTAAAGATAAAAGGGGTGAAAAAGAAATAAGGGAAACATAACCCTTTATAATAGCTACAAATAGAATTAAATACCTTGGAGTAACTATAACCAAATAAGTAACAGATCTATTTGACAAAAACTTTAAATCACTAAAGAAATAAATTGAAGGAGATATCAGAAAATGGAAAGATCTCCCATGCTCCTGGATAGGTAAAATCAACATAGTAAAAATGGCAATTGTACCAAAAGATTCAATGCATTTCCCATCAAAATCCCAACACAAATTTTACAGACCTTGAAACAACAATATTCAACTTCATTTAGAATAACCAGAAAGCCAGGATTGCCAAAACAATTTTGCTCAACAAAAGAACCTCAGGAGGCATCACCATTTCTGACTTCAAGTTATATTATAGAGCTACAGTAATAAAAACAGCCTGGTACTGACATAAAAACAGACTTGTGGATCAATGGAATCCAGTTGAGGATCCAAGTATTAACCCAAAAACCTATGAACACTTAATTTTTGAGAAAGAGGCCCAAAATATTCAATGGAAAAAAGATAGTATCTTTAACAAATGGTGTTGGCATAGCTGGATGGTAGTGTGTAGAAAAATGCAAATAAATCCAAGCCTATCACCTTGCACAAAACTCAAATCTAAGTGGATCAAGGACCTCAACATAAACCCAGCCACTTAGAACTTGATAGAAAAGAAAGTGGGAAATACAATTCTACAAATTAACACAGGCGACCACTTCCTAAATATAACACCAGTGGCACAGACACTAAAATAAACAATAAGTGGGACCTCCTGAAACTGAGAAACTTCTGTGAAGCTCAGGACACAGTCAATAGGACAAAACGACAACCTACAGAATGGGAAAAGATATCCACCAACCCTACAATTGATAGAGGATTGATCTCTAAAATATATAGAGGACACAAGAATCTAGAGCCCAAACCTTGAATAACCCAATCAAAAAAATGGGGTTCAGAACTAAAAAGGTAATTCTCGGCAGAAAATTATGAATGGCTGAAAGGCACTTGAAAAATGTGCTCAGCGTCTTTAGGCATCAGAGAAATGTAAATCAAAACAACTTTGGATACCACCTTACACCTTTCATATTGGCTAAGATAAAAGACACAGATGACATCCTATGCTGTAGAGGTTATGGAGCAAGGGGAACATGCCTTCATTGTTGTTGGGAGTGTAAGCTTGTTCAGCCACTCTAGAATGCAGTATGGAGGTTACTCAGAAAACTGGGAATGAATCTCCCCAAGGATCCAGCAATACCACTACTAGGCATATATTCTAAAGACACATATTTGCATTCAAAAGGCATTAGCTTAACTATGTTCATAGCAGCACTATTCATAATAGCAAGAACCTGGAAACAACCTAGATTTTCCTCAACAGAAGAATGGATTAACAAACTGTGGCACATCTACACAATGGAATACTACTCAGCAGTAGGAAAAAATGATATCCTAAAATTTGCAGGCAAATGGATGATTTGGAGAATATCTTCCTGAGTGATGTATCACAAACCCAGAAATATAAGCAGGGGATGTACTCACTTATTAGTGGACTCTAAACAAAAAGCAAAGCATGTCCAAGCTGAAAACCACAAACACTGAATAGCTTGGAATGTGAGGCACCTTGGATCTCACTCCCTCCAGAGGAACACCCGACTCAGTCTTGATGCTGGGGTGAGGAAACTGGATCTGCTAGTAGTGGATGCTGAACTAAGCCATATTGGGACCTTGGGACCTCCTGCCCTTGCTGGGGAGGATATAAAGAGATGTGGAGAAGAGAGAATGACTGGAGAGGGTGGTCGGGAGAGGGGAGCTTGAACAAGGATATACATGGTTAAAAAATATGACTTTATTCATAATGAAAAATAAAATAAAATAAACAAGGTAATATTTTCAATGTTAAAAATAACTATATCTTTTGCTATGATTTTATAACAACTTTTCACTTGGTCCCATACATATATTATGAAAAAATTCAAAGCTATTATTCAATAGACAAGCATGTAATTGAGAAGTATCTTGTACAGCTGGTTTTGGCTGGTTATAAATCCTTTGGAGGATTTTAGATTAATAAATTCACTTGAAAGAATTAAAAAAAAATGAAATAAAATGAAACTTGTAACCAACTACTCTAAACAATGACAGTTTTCCATAAGCCATTGAATAACCAAATACCACCCACCCTACCTCTTGAGAATGTGGGCATTGTCATCTTAAATTTACTTTCTGATGTCTTGGAGCAATGAATTTTTTAAAAGATCCTAAAAGAAAAATGTTGATTAATTTTCAAGTCCTGGCATAGGTAGCATGTATAATTTGTTGTCCAGTGTCTGCATAATCAGAAAGTTCAGGTCTTGTCTCAAGTTCTGCCTAGAGTAGTCAGTGAGAAGGTATCATCTCAGCTAGCCACATCAATATTATCCTGAGTAGTTGGTAGACCAAAGCTGATCGTTATGAGGTGCTTGCCATTGTAATGGTATTATCCTAGTCCATGTGAAATTATCATTGTGGGGCCCAATCATCGAGACTTCAGAGATATCATTAGGTCAGATTATTCCTTCTCTTGGTAATTTTTTTCCTGGTAGTTCTTTCTTTTATTTAGATGCTTATATGTCCAAAAGTCTTCAAATTCCTCATGATGGTTGTTTTGATTTTCCTGAAAAGACAAAAACAAAACCCTTCCCCAACTCTAACTTTGAGGAGTTTCCAAATTTAATCTTTATTGGTTTTGATTCATGGTTTAGCCTTATTTTTTGGTCTCTTTCCTATAGTTTTTTTTTTTTTTTGCCATCTAGAGCAGTATGTTTTTTTACAGTATGTTTTAGGTTCTTTAGTTGCTCTTGGGAGGTGATACGACTGAACTGAGTTTAATAGGGGAACCTGTGAGGGGCCTCTCAGTGTGTTTCCTGAAGGCAAAAACGTCACCTTGCTTGTCCCTTGTTGAGCTACATTTATTTGTCAAATGATTATATTTGGCATACCTTCTTCATTCTCCAGAAGAAAGGGACGTTTTTTTTCTTAGCCAAAACATTGTTTCTGGGAATGCCTTGTTTACTATTCATTTTTGGGTGAACAGTTTGTAACACTTTATATTTTGCCATTTTTTTAAACCTCTAGGAATAACTTCTCCTATCCAAACAACATCATCGTTATAAGATTCCATATTAATTGTGTGTTAAATCTATTCTTCTAATGGTGCTGCTCTTGACTTTTATGGCCTTATATATGCAATATGCATTAGCATTTTCAATAGCCAGAGATTCAATTATTATTTGCCTAGCTTCTGAATTTGATACCATTCTATTTACTTCTGAAGTCAATCTTTGTTAGAAATCTGTAAAGATTTTGTTGGAAACTCAAATAACTTTTGTAAATGAGTCATTTTTCTTTTCTACATCTTTAATTCTATCTCATGCATTCAAGGCTTCCATTTGGCAGAAAGCCAGGGTGTGGTCATCATACACAGATTGCTCTTCTACATTAGCATAATCTCTCTGACTCTAAGAAGTTGATTGTGGGAGATTTTAATACTTCTATACCTAATGAGTTTTTTAATGGTCTTAGCTTCATCCTTCTACCAGGTCCTCCATTGTAACTGGGGATCAGTCTCTAAAACTGATGTAACCATATTTGTCCAGTCTTTAGAAATAATTCTATTACAAGTTGACCAGGAATTCACCATCTTCTTTACAAAGCATGTGTACATGCTATATGGGCTATTGATTTTTGGAATCTCCTCATATCAATCATTTTTACATGAATACATTTATCACTTTTACAGCCTTGTAGATATCTATCATTTAGCAATTCCTGTAAAGTTACTGGATAATTAAGGCTGGCTGTTTGAAAGCCTTAGGCTGTTTCTCTGTAAACTTAAAAGGCAATGTTAAGATTGGTTCACCTTTCAGTTCCTCTCTCTAGGTCTAAAAATCTTCAATCTATTTTAACAAGTTTTTTAAGACTTTCATTTTGGCATTCGTTAACCAATTTTTAAATGGTAAAACAGAAATGACCAAACAAATAATAGACATTATTATAATCTCATCTACATAAATTATCTTCTCATCTAATTATTATGTTTTTATATTATCTAGTGTATTATCAGAGACCAAATTTCCATGTTAATACTGTTTCCCATTTTTTCACGTGTGTATGTATGTGTATCAGGTGCGAGGTGGCTCTGCCTATGTCTTAAACTAATTCCTTTTTTTAGGAAATCTCAGTTAACTCACTAAACCTGTTTACAATGATGACTTAGATTGCTGTGTAGTGCAGCAGTTACCTAGTGTGGCAGCAGCCCAAGAAGGGGATCCTGAAAAAGTAACCCATAACTCACCAGGAAAAGGAAGCTGCTGTCCAAAAAGCACACTGGGTGATTGTGGAGAAAAAAAAAAAAATAAATGTATGACACGACCTGCCTAAAATGCAGAGCTGACTGGAGGCTAACTCTGAGAAAACAAAATAAACCTAGCCAGCTGAGTAGTGACTCCAGGGATATGTAGCTCTTGCTTATGCTAGTGGCTGCAAAGCCACAGGCATTTGGCTTTTTTATTAATTCATGCCTGAATAATTGGGCACCAGATTTGCATGAATTCTACTTTGCCTTATAATAAAAACCCATAGCCAGATACTGGAAAAAAGCTGAAAGTACAGAGAAACAAGTAACAGTCACTTTTCACCTATCCTCTCCTCAAGAATCCTCAGACTGACTGAATGTCTCTAAGTCCACAGCCAAGAGGGCATGGAGTCACAAGTAAAAGGCTGAACTCCTTTCTCTTCTTTCTCAGACCAGCTATGTCACTTCCTTGTTTAATTTTTCCGGTTGACCTGGATGAATGGAGTCAATACCTGACACAGACTGAAGTCTTATGCAATAACCAACTTTACTCATAGCCCCAGACAAATTATGCCCTGAGGGTAAATAAGAATCACATGAGTAAAGTCTACAATCACAAGGGTAAGTCACATGTGACAAACAAATCATAGATGGCAAAAGATGTTTTTCAATAGAGGCATATAAACAAATAATAATAGCCAATGTAATAAATAATCTGAAGTAAACTTACCCTTATTTACTACACCAAAAGCCCAGAAACACATTTCACCAGGAAGAGTTTCTTGTTTTGAAGATATTGAGGTCACCAGACACTTGTCTTGCTTTCCTGAAGTTTTCCCACAAGCATTCACAAGACTCCATTCTCAGACAGTGTTCTGACACCTGGGTTCAATCCCCAGTGTTAGGAAAAGATATAAAATAAATATGTAGGTACCAATAGACATCTAAAGTGATCTAAATGTTTTGTCAACCTCTTAGGTTTAACCCTCCTGTGCTCCTGTGGCCCTCGCTGTGAAATGGCATTTAGACCTAGAATTGACCATGACAGAAGAACAGAACCTGACTCTGAACACTATATTAAAAGACCACAGCTTTCCTCTTTCTTTTTCTTTGTTGATGCATTTCTCCTCAAGATGAAAATTTCACCCTCTGAGCTGCCCATCACTTAAGTAATTAATAATAATGAGATACAGCATCTGAAAATTGCCTAGTAACTCAGTCTTGAGGAATAGTCATTTGAGAAGATTTACAGATGAATTTATGCCCACTAGAGCAGCAGGATCAGTCTCTTGCCCACCTTGTGAAAAGCAAGAGAGTCTTGGAAAAACCAGATTAAACCTCTTCTGGTTTCCAAGGCCATAGAGATGGGATGGAAATAAACCTTCTTCTCTCCTCATGCTGTGGGTGCCATCCCTACCTGATCACACTTTTCTATTCTCTTCTGAGAATTATCCTCACAGTTGCATATTGGAAAAATTTCATACATTTCATCTATTTTAATTTTCTGTGTCATCTTGTGATCATCCTACATCTGGGTACAATTTTTAGGCAGCCAATCCCTATAGTCAGCCAAGAATTGTTTATTCAAAACTTAATTATGCATTCTTTTTGTTCTCCTTAATATTCTGTGTAAAACCCACTTTTTAGTTCTATTTGTTACTTTAGCAGATGTTGCAAAAAAGGAAAGAAGCAAATGTTGCAAGTTGAAGAGATAAAATTATTCTCCTCACTATTTCACTTAATCATTTGCATTAAATGTGCTAAATTTTATCTGATTAAAATTATGAAGTGTTTGAAACACATAGAAAATTTTGTGACTACATATTAGGTTTATTAAATTTTAATATTGTGACTACTTAGTACTATTTTTAAAGATTTATTTATTTCATTTTCTATGTATGAATATTTTTCCTCCATGTATGTCTGTGTACCACATGTGTGTCTTGGGGATGCAGAAACCAAAAGGGAGTTTCAGATTCATTAGAACTGGAGTTAAAAATTATTGTGAGCTGCTTTTTGAGTGCTGTAAAATAAACCCAGGTCCTCTTTAAGAACTTCAAGTGATATTAACTGCTATATCATCTTTCCAGTCTTCTACTTCAATACATCTTGTTGCCCTGGCAGCTCACAGGGTCTCAGGGTCTCGCCAACTCTATTTCTTCTCCCTGTATCTCACTTTAATTTCCCACCTGGAGATATACATATATAAAATGTCCTGCCATATGCCAAAGCATTTTTTATTAACTAATGAAAGTAACACATATTTGCAGTTTATTTAGAAGTACCACTTCAAAGCATAAACTTTTTATCTAAAACATCAAATAAGGCAGTAAAGTACATTTTTACTAGAAATTGCCTGAGAAACCTCTGATCATCTAGACTGTAAACAATAATAAAATCTTTGATGGTAGGAGTGAAGTATAATGTTTAGTAGTATGTTATCACACTTACAAAAGAAGCAATATAACTGTATAAAGGAAAACAGCAACTGCGGTGATAATGAGAAGATAGCTGGTCTCTCGTACTCCTAGACTTATTCAGTCAGTGCTGTAGCTATAGCATTTTCCTGTGTATTTTGCTCCAGGTATTTCTCATCACTATATTGACAAGAGATCTTGATACTTCTTCAGATTACACTGCAGTTATAATCAACTCAACCATATGCTAGAAGACAAAGGTGGGACTTGTCATCAGAAATAACTTTGAGAAAATAATAGAAAAAGCAGTTCTCAGAGGAAATATTTTAGTCTAGAAGGCAGTATAGAACTCAGAGAAACACAGTAATAGCTAGTCATGATTCTGATAAACACTGATAGAGAAATCAGGAAGGAATGCTTCCCATAAATTTGAGTTTGGGGACTCTCAGAGCACTGATTTCTTTGCCAGTGTTGGTAGTAATAAAGTTAGTACCTGAAAAATTTGGGAGTAAAAAGCTGGGTTTCAAGAGATGGGAGAGAAGAATGGATTCACTGTAGTTTAGCACAACATTGTAAAAGAAAACACGTGGCCTCGGCAGCAAAATAGTGTCACAGTAGTTCTCCAAAAGGCTGGGCTCCAGGACACTGAGTGTGCCCTAGTCCTAACATTCCAACAGCAACAACCCTGAGAGAGTGTCAGTCCCAGGGTCACAATGGGTTGCAGTCACTGCTATGCTCCATTAATGTTCAGGTGTGGCACCTCATTGCAGAACTTGTAGAAGATTGGTATGTCTCAGTACTACCATAATTAAAGAATAGTGTTTTGATGTGCACAGTAGCTCTGAGAATGTTAAAGAGCCAATCATTGAGATCCATAGAACTAATAAATGGCATATCAGACATTGTCATAAGAAAAAATTGTAATTATAATTATTAGAAAATAATCTCACTTATATTTTTACTTTCAAGATATCTTTAAGTATAATGGTTATATCAGGGTAAAACCATGTAAACTGTACAGAACTCACTGACTTTGTGAGCACTTTTGAAAGAGTGAGTTCTTTAAAATTACACTACCCAAAAATTTGATCTTTGGCTTACCAATATTATATACCAAGATCAATTTATATTTTAAGTAGTTTACACAATGGGAATTTTATGAAATATTGAAACAAAATTCTTGGTTGTCTCTCTTTGTCATCTATTACAATTTCTCCTTGGATATTACATATTTGATTAAGTAATGGAGATGTTGTAATTTTGTTTTTATATTGAATTTCGATTGTTTTATGTATAATTATGTTGTAGTAATAATGAATTTCAGTTAAGAATAAGAAGAGGAGTACACAAAGCATGTACTCCTAGAATATTTAGAAGAGCTGGGTAGAAATGTGGCCCATTGCTCTCAACACAACCTTATCTAATTTTGCTGAGCCTATGGAGGCTGAGGTTGCTTCCGAAGCTTAGAATTACCCCAAAGAGAAAGAACCTACATATAAAGCATGGCTCTATGATTCACAAACATACTTAAAGCATCTCCAATTTATAATACTGTCATCTGCCAACCTGGCTTTGACTCACTTCCATAGACAGCATCTCTTGTTCTGATGGAGAACTATCCAAAATAGGTTAAAGATTCCCCTTTCATGTTTCTACTTCTACAACTGAGCTCCAACAGATTGAGCCCTAACTTGGTGTGCACTTTTTCAATAAGGCACAAAATGATTGCATAGGAATCCCCAAAGTATTATAGATATAGAGGCTCATATTTCAATATATGTGCCAGCAAGTAAAAACTACTGTGTTATGAGCTTTCCAGGGAAAGTAGATGTCCTGTTGCCTGGAAGAACGGAGGGACTGACAGCTGGGTTTTTCTTGTGGTTAGTGAGCATGGTCAGAAATGAGGTCACCATGTGCACTGAGGACGATAGTGTATGAAGTGACATCAATAAAGTGTACCCAGAACTGAGGCAGATTCTTGCATGGCTTTGAAATCATTAGAGGTCAAAGAGAAAACTGGTTCACAGGTTCTAGGGGCTTTTGTACTTTAAATAAGCACTTTATTTCTGAGGTATAGTCAAGCACTAGAGTAAAAAAATTAGTATAATATGTTAAAATTTGTCTTAGGAAAACAATAATCATTAAAAACTATGAATCAATAAATTGTGTGTGTAGGGGGGTGAACGCATGCTTTACACAGAAAAATTAAGGTACTTAGAAAAATAAAAATAGGGTAGGGGCTTTATAAATCATATAATAAGAAATAAGAATAAAGGCTGTGATCCATACCAAGAATTACAATATTGACACTTTGTTTTTAAATTACAATAAAATAATACATTTTATTATGGTATTTCAGGCATACTTTGGTGTTTTCCCCTCAGCATCACCCTACTTCCTTCTGTGGCCACTCTCTTTCCCCTGTAGCCTCACTTCATCATTCCTGGAACATGTTTTCTACCTGCTCTTCTTAATGTATCTTCTTCCTGTCTCATGTCATCATGATATGCACTCACACTCCTCTCTCTCTCTCTCTCTCTCTCTCTCTCTCTCTCTCTCTCTCTCTCTGTGTGTGTGTGTGTGTGTGTGTGAGAGAGAGAGAGAGAGAGAGAGAGAGGGAATATCTAAAATCATATATAAAAGGAGTCATATATGTCTGAGTTACGCTTTTTCCACTTAACGTAATTATTTTTTTCCATAAATTTTTCTGAAAATGTCATGACTTCACTTTGTGGCTAAATAAAATTCCATTGTTTTTGTGGCATTTTTAGCTACCAATTATGTATTTATGGCACACTTTAAGTGTCCATTGTGTATTTGTCATACTTTAATTACCCATTGTATATTTGTAGAATATTTATTTATTATGTATTTGCAGAATACTTTAAATACCCATCATGTATTTCTGAAACAATTCAAAGTCACCTAGGCAGGTTCTATATAAACAGCTATTGTACATAATCCAGCAGCAAAGCACATCACGTCTAATTTGAAGCAATTCTCTCTCTCTCTCTCTCTCTCTCTCTCTCTCTCTCTCTCTCTCTCTCAAGAAATCTGAATTCTGAAGCATAAGTCTGATAACTTGAAGTTAATGATCACTAAAACTATAAGGTAGCTATAGATACTTAGCACTTAATTAATAGTGGTAAAAATCATTGCAATGATAAAGTATTTTTAAAATTAAAAAAATTCTGCAATGCCCTAAAGGGAAAAATTAGTCATTCCATAACTCAGCATTTTATTTACTTTGCTCTTCTGGTTTTTATTTCCCATGCATTTTTTATTTCTCCTGTTTGGGTTTGTTATGGCCTCATGGCAACATACGAAATAATGGAGATAAGAAAAAAAGCTGAGATGCTCTGGAAACTAATGATGATTCACACAAACATCATTCTACATGTGGTCATCACAACATACAGGTGATTTTACTCATGACAAACAAGCACACTCTCTGGTTTGATGGAGCCTGACAAGCTTTTATTTCTCTTGCCCTGTGTTGACGGTTTACAAAATTTAAGTTTAAATCTTTAGAAAACTGTTAAGAGTCGACATCATGTGACTGATGTAGTAATATTTTCTCTGAGGATTATAGAATGTGGACTTTTCAGTGGAAAATAAACACAGTGCTGACATCAAAGAACTAGATAAAAAGTACTTTATACATGTTAAAGCATAAGAGCAGGGATGTAGGGATGGATGGAAGAAGTAACAGAAATAAAGGTCTAGATCACAAAATCCCAGGACTTGATGCTTTTTTTCCCTTGGCTGATTTTATAACCTATATTTACCTATTCTTAAACATGTAATATACAAATTTTCAGAATTTAAGTTATATATTTGGCTACTTTGGGGTATATGTATTGATTCTGATAAAAATGTTTCATTATATCATTTTCCTTTACACTTGAACCCTCAGTAAGCAACACTCCCCAGTAAATGAGGAAAGTATACACAGGATGAATTGTGCACATTGGCACATACCTATAATCCCAGTCCTGGGGAGACTAACTGGGGAGATAATGAATTCAAGACTAACCTTGATTCTTCAGGGATGAGACTACTGGCAGTTGTCTAGTGACAGGGTCTTGCTCTAAACATTTGCACTACTTGGCCTCGATGGGTTAAAAGAACAGAAAGGGTGAGGAAAAAAGTGATAAAGGTATATGGAAGAAGTGGAGACAGAGGGATTAGGAGATGTGTTTGATCAAAATACATTGTTTAATTTTTGAAAATTTTTATCAGGAAATAAAAATTATGTTTTAAAAATAGGAATATAAATCAAAGAATGAATAAAAATAAACAATGTCATATATATAACCCTAATGGCAAAATATAATCTGGAACCTTTTCTTATTGCATGTTACTTTTAAAATTCTAAGAATTTTTCAAACTTTAGCAAATTTTGAAATGTTTTTATATTATTTCCTTTGTTGCTGTGAGAATATAGATATATACTTGTGATGTTCTTATTTTATGTATCACACATGAAAAAATTATTTTAATACTTTACAAGGCATGTTATCTATGCCTTCTTTCATAAATTTGATTGCTGAACAAAAAGAGGGGTCAAGAGTTTTGAAGAAAATAGTGTCAGAAATGACTTGTGCACTGAGAAGTTTTAAAGTGAACATTTTTGTGTTTGCAGAAAGTGTGGATTATGGGCCAGTATTTGTGCAAGAACCTGATGATGTCATTTTTCCAACTGATTCTGATGAAAAGAAGGTAGCCCTAAATTGTGAAGTTCGTGGGAACCCTACTCCTACTTACAGGTGAAAATTAATATTATGCTTGATTTTCTTTGGCTTCAAAAAAGTCTCAAGAAAGGAAGAGGCAGGGGGAAATCTCTGAGTTCAAGATCAACCAGGGCTACACCATAGTGAGCCCCTGCCTTACAAGTGTCTGTGTGTGCACACACACACACACACACACACACACACACACACACACACACACTCGTACATATGCACATTCCAAAAATTGTCATAATATCTCACAGCTTAATGTATTTGTGTTCTGATATTTTTCTAAGATGGCTCCGGAATGGAACAGAAATTGATCTGGAAAGTGACTATCGCTACAGTTTGATAGATGGAACCTTCATCATAAGCAATCCAAGTGAAGTCAGAGATTCTGGGCTTTACCAATGTTTAGCCACCAACACTTTTGGAAGTATTCTCAGTCGAGAAGCCACACTTCAGTTTGCCTGTAAGTAAAGTAAGATTATTTTAACTATAGTGTACATGCACAAATGTAAATTTTCAGATATAAAGCTTACAATATAATTTTAAAATAATGTTATTCTATGTCTGAATTAAAATTAGAAGAACTACAAATTTCTTCTGAGGGTATGTTCAAGTAACCCTGGAATAGCTGCTAGATCCCAAATAAACCCAATGACTTGTTCTAGAGTGTTAAAAACTAATTCATAAAAGTTGATCACCTTAGAATGTGTCATTTTCTTGCTTGTACCTTCTTTGGCTCATAATTGATACAGGCTATCAAAGCACATAATGGCATATTTTAGGAGTTCTGCATGTATTACAAACCAAAGAAATAGAATAAAACAGTGATTATTCAGATGGTGACTGTAACTCTCATACTGATTTTGATTAAATGAAACTGTCACACACACACACACACACACACACACACGCACACACACACACACACGCATGTGCACAATAGCTCATGCACACATGCAAACATACACACTCATACACAAGCTCATGCAGCCAATATGTCACTACGTTTTGGTCATTGATATTATATGCATGACTGGTCTTCTGTAAGTTTATACTGCCTTAAAAAGCTACAGCTGTTTTGGTTGGTGAAAATTATACCTCATAATATTTGCACAATGACAAGGTCACCCAGTGCTACCTTTTACTGTTTATAACCCATTAGGAAGTGAGGCATTATCTTATAAAACTCTACTATAAATATACCTAAAATACACCACAGATAGGATTCATCAAATTCATAGATCCTTTCAAAATTTGTGAAATTCCTTCATTAGTGGAGAAGCTTACACCAAATTGAGAATAGTCTACTCTGTGAAAAAATTTAATATTATTTGATAGTAAGTAATCCCATTTGAATTTAAGTTTTTGAGGATTACAATCAGCAAAAATTGAAAGAGGGACGAGGAATCTTTGAATATTATAGTCATTATATAAATTATCAAAATGATTTTTAAATTAAACTCTGAGGAGTGAAGTAATTGATTCTGCTACATAGCATCTTCCTTGTGTCATTTCTAAAATTAATTTGCAATCCAGACACCCACTTATAAAAGTGAGGAGAGGAAAAAGAGTAGAGGGCTGAAAATAGAACCAAGTCAGCGAAGTCAGAGTGAGGTTCTAGAAAAATCAAAATCCTATTTTTTTAAAGATGTATTTAAAAATTCAGAAAAACAAAAGCCTGGATATACCATTTTTATTTTATAGAATCATTTGTGTCAAATCATAGAATCGTAACAAGTTTTTGTATTCAGAATAACAAAATAGCCCATGAAGCCACATGTCTAACCCTCTAGCCATCCTTCTATTGAGTAAATGGTCATTTTCAGACAGATACAGTGTGACATTTCAGTATCTCCAATTTGATTTTTAGTCTTTCTTGGAGACCAAAGCTTCATTAAAATCTAAACAATCTTCATATTCTGACCTTAAACTGCTGCACTGTAATTAATTTTTACAATTGTTTAAGTTAGAAACGGTAAATTATTTTAAGAAAATTGAGTGTAGAAATCATTACATTCTACATTTCATTTCATTATTCAAAGTAATGAACTGTTTAAATTTCTTTCTGTATGCTTAAGAACCTTCAGAACTTAGAAAACCTTTGTCATGATAACAGTGTTCCTTATTGGCTTGTCCCCAGTTAGGATCCAGAAAGCTAAATAAATGTCCCATGTTATTCTAAGATCAGACAAAGATAGATAGCTCTTTCTACTATCAAAAGTCGACAACATCACCACAGGGTCTGGCCTTTGAAGACAAAAGTTAGTGAGGATATAAACATTGGTCCTGTTTACTAGTAATAAGAAAAGAAAAGAAAGAAAGAAGGAAGGAAGAAATAAGGGAGGGAGGGAGGAAGAAAAGAAGAAAGGAAAAAAGGAAGGGAAGGAAGAAGTTATATATAATGTGTTTAAAATTAAGCAACTCTAAAACAAATTTAAATTCTCCAGAAGTTTTCTTTGTATTCACTTGCTATGTTTATATAATACTTGTTTAAAATTTGTTTCATTGGCGTGTTTATTATGAACATCTTAAAAATGTGACTTATTTGACTTGTGATATAGGAATTCTGATATACATACAAATCCTCACGAAATGTACTACATATCCGATGGAGATAAAGCAAGTTCCAAGATGTCTCATAATCATTGTTAATGCAAATACTTCCCTGAGATTCTTAGAGGCCAAAGCAGAAGAGAAATTAAAGGCTCTACTTCTAAAGAAACAGTTTTTCTTGACCAATTCTTATAATATTTCTCATCTGAAGCTTGTATTGCAATCTCAACAACATTCCCACATGAATCAGCAGCAAATTTAATTAGCCTGACATAAAGCCTAATCCATTCTATAAGGGTAGTCACGAAGTAATTTATTTAATTTACTGATACATCTATCTACAGAAATATAATTAGAATATATATTCTAATTCTGAGTAGCAGCAAATGGATTTGGGTGGTTGTCTCAAAAAAGACACTTTCTTTCCTCTGAACCTGCCATGCACAGGCATGCTTTAACCATCTACTCATGAATATTTTCACATTAAGTTCTCTCCAATGGAACAGCAAAAACATATTTCAACCAAGTTAATGTTAATACTTTAGTTTAGCAATAATAAATATCTAGATCACAGGGGTATAGTAAAAATTAATAAAGTGAAGAAATTACATTTGTGAGCAAGTTCATGGAGTGGGCCATAAATAAATACAAAGTTTATTTATGGTGTGTTCTTTCTGGTAATGAATATTAGTGGTTATCAGGATTATTCTTGACAAAACTATATTTTCTCCCCAGAAATCAAGTGCATCATGAGGGTAATTTCTTTACATAGTGAAGTGATCTCTCTTCAGTGACAAGTGAGAACATACCATATCAAACATTGTCACTCTGTTAGCTTATTGCCAACCTGATGAGAATTTGAAATGAATAACGTGACATAGTACATTTTTCAATATCCTTAACCGAGAGCTCAGTGCAGTCTCTCCAATGTTGGTAATTTTTTCTTTTTAGAAGTAATTCATGCCAGCAAGTCAAACAGAAAATGAATCAAGAATAAAATCTCTTTGTGCTGTCTCCTGCTTCAAAATATATCTTTATATGCAATCCTCAGTAAATTGATAGTTCATATCTAAATTTGAACATATTGCTTTTCAGGACATTTAGATGATTTAGTTCCAGAATATTCCATTAGTTTTCCTTGAAGCAGTTGATTAAAATAACCTCCTTAACTTTTGAGAGATTTTATGGCTTGTAGACTTTATACTTAAGCCCTTTAATTTAACCTTTCATTTTCATATAAAACTCAAAAATTACTTCTCTGCATTTTATAACTTTTTCTTCTAAAATAAAATTGACCTTAAACTTTAAAACTGTATTTTACTAGTTTTAAAAATCTAATGAAATTATTTGAATAAACATCTACTCCATAATATAACCTAAACTTATTATATTTGTCTATGAGACTTGGCTCACAATAACTTTATTAATTTATTTTAATATTAATCTAAATAAGGGAAAAAATTAGGTTGAAAGAATTCAATAAAAATGTTAAATTTTGTTTTAAAATAAGGCATTTTTATTGTTTCTGTCATATACAAATCCATTCTGTGTTTTTTGATGTTTTGTGTTGCTCTGTGAGACAGTCTTACGTAACTCAGGTTAGGGTTGAATTGAGCCACGTAACTGATAATGACCTTGAATTTTCAGTCTCCACATCCCCAGGGCTGGGATTATAGTCTTGTACCACTATTCCTGAATAAATAGCTCTTTTTCAAAGAACTAAAATATTAGTTCTGCTTATTTTTTTTAAAGATAACTTAACTCTTTTTAAAGGACAATTCTCATGCTGTGACTAAAACAGCACTGTGACTGTGATTTAAGGAAAAGCGGTTAGATTTGGGTTAAAAATCAGTAAGTAAGGCATAAAAACAAATCTTAAATCTTGTAAAGGAGTTTCACAACCTTAATTCTATTATACAAAATCCAAAATCTACAATTGTTTAATTTATTAACATTAGCCCAAATTGTTACTTCCAATATTTGTGGTAGTTGCCAATATCTCTGTCCCATTGTGACAGATGACTGTCAGTGACAGGTCTCCATTGTCTAGTTTGACACAATTAGAGGAAACACCTGCCCAAGGATAGCATTTCCCACAGTGGGCTGGGCTCCCCTCTGCCACCTAGAAAATGGGCCAGTTCTCATTCAAGGTATCTGATGGAGACATTTTCCCAGTAGAGATTATTCTTGTGTGATTCTAGGTATATCAAGGAGGGAAAAAAAAAATGAACCAGAAGACCAGTATAAGCAATTTCAAGATAATGCTAGTAAATCTTATAAGTTCTGTTTTAGAAATAAAAACCTGAAATAATAAAGGTTGTAGATACTCCTGGTGGCCATTCTTGCCAGAATACCAGTAAACCTGATCTATGCAATGCCTCTGATAGACTTATGCACATTTTGATCGTTTTGCGGATCTGCACTTTAGAATACTCACACAGATTTCTTTGGTTTATTCACATTGTTTATCTCAATGCAATGTCTCAACAGAGAACACTGACACCCACAACTCTCCTCTGATGTTTTATTTTAATAAACTAAACTTTATCTTACAAGTAGAATGTAACAATTGTTTTTATCACCATGAATGTTCGAAACTAATTGCTCTAATTATGAAGGAGAGATTTTAGTTTGGATGCAAAATACCATTCTCTACAGATGTTTTGATATAGGCCCTGTGACACTATATCTGGAGATTGTAGCACCCCGGGGGGTCCCTAGGACAAGTCTAGACTGTAGCCCAACACAGTTCTACCTTGATTTTCTGCTTTTTGATTGTAGATAGGATTTCACAAGCCACTAGCCATGCTACTGCTCTTTCCATTGTGATTGCTTTCCTTTCCCCAGGGCATTGTGCTAATATAAACAACTCTTCCTTTAAATTGATCTAATTGATCCTGTCAGATAATTGTTTCCATTGATAAGAAAAATAGTGAATTCCGAAAATTAGTACTAAGGAGTGGGGTTGTTGTTTTGATTATTTCAGTCATTTTGCTCACAGGGCTTCTGAACTAGTTTGAAAAAAAGAAAAAGGATCATTCTAGTTAACACAAGGAAAACAAGAACAATGGTAGAAATGTGAATAGCAAAGACTCCCCACAGGAAACAAGGATCTCATGAAGAGCTAGACTAGATATCACTTACAGTATATTGTACAAGAATATCTGCCTGTCTTCTGCATATGTCCTAAAACTTGAGTGGGACTGATTTTTAAAATAATGGGAAATTTGTTTGCTGGGAAAAAATGAAGATAGTACATTATGGATGTGGCATGATTATTGCTTGTAGCATTTTTCTAGATTTACAGTGAGTGGTAGAACTTAAAAATATGTAAAAATACATGGAGCTAAGCAAAAAAAGATACATGTCAAAGGTCATTGGAGATAACAATGTCTTTAATTGTTAAAGTGGTTAGTACCATTTAAGGAAAATCTTGGACTTTTCAGGAGAACAAGAACTGTATCTTGAAGGCAAGAGCACAAGAGCTTACTCAGGATAAACTCCATCTAAGCGAGCTTACCAAAAGCATAGCCTTAGGCTGTCATGCTGGGAAGCTGCCACATAAAAACCTGCTTACTTGGTTCTGCCTTAAAGACACACAGAGGTAGCTACAACTGTGTTCCATTGTGACTAGTCTACATCTCAAATCATTACTAGAATATGGCTTAAGCAGGCATGTATAGTACCAGAGTGAAGAGGACTTGGGGGATTGTACCAAGTCATTAGAGAACTGAAACCAGGCAGCTTCTCAATGTAATGTCCCAGAGTAGACTGTGCATGAAGATGGTGAGATGAAGCCTCAGTCATAATGGGGAACCCAGAATCCTAAAGATTCTAGAAACATAGGGAAAACATTGCAAAATGCAACTGGAGCAATTGCAGTTGGAACAAACATGAGTGGGAGCTACAGGCAGAAGATTTGGAGGGGTGGGTCTAGGCAAGTCCCTGAATGTGCAGATGATGTCATCACCAGTCCCAGATGAGAGACATGGAGATAAAGCAGCAGCCCATTCCTTCTTTTTGGAATGAGAATATTGTCTGTCATTTGTATGTTGTCATTGTATGTTGGATAGCTTTATTTTTTTTTCAGATTTGCAATGGCATATAATTAAGGAATTGTTTAAGTTTTAGAAGACTGAAATTTAAGCTTACATACAATATTGAAGCTGTGAGAATAGAGATTTTTGCAATTGCACTAAGTACATTTGCAATTTGAGATTCCTGTGAGCCAGTGGAATGGGAGGTGGGTTGTTATGGTTTGTATCCTCCTGCGTTTGGTTCCCAGCAGGTACTCCTCATTTGGAATATTGTGGCATTTTGGGAGGTGGACACTATGGAGAAAGCAAATCACTGATATGAGGACAGCCTTGAAGAATAAAGCTTAGCCCCATTTTGGCTTCCATTCCTCTTTTTTTCTTGGTTATTAACCAGATGTTTTCATTAACCTTAACTTCCCACAGCCACAAGCCTCTCCTGTAAGGACCTGGATTCATTCTGGGGGCAGGGTCCAGGTATGTGAGTGAAATTCCGCAGCAGCCAATGGATTTAAAGGTTGGATTCCACCAGAAAACTCCAATGGCTGCTGCTCCTTACCCTTTTTCCCAATCCTGGAACATCAAGGTGTGTTGCATCATGATTAGATAGGTTTTTCTTTAAAAACCCCCGCCCATTGGGGCAACACTCCCTCACACCCTTCTGCTGTTCAGAGATAGGTGATTGACCCAGGTTCTCATTCTCTGTAGGTAGCAATAAAATCCCCACTCATAATAAAGTGTCTAGCTTCCCTGGTGGAAATTCTCACATGCGGGCATAACACTCGCATCTCTACTCTTTCCACACAGAAAGGGCTGTATCTCTTAAATCATTATCCACGGCAAATCTTTCCTACTTCAAGGTGCTTCTTGTCAGGTATTTGTCCAACTAATGGGAAGATCATATAATGAAGGAGATAAAAGAAATATGATTCATGTGGGTCAAATGACTAAGTCCTCAAGATATACTGAATTTAGGGAATACATTATGATTGTAAAAGTCTCTGTTATGTGGTCTATATGAGTTATACCTTCCAAACTATGTGCAATCTACCCTATTGCAAATATTAATTCTAGAAGAAGAAATGGCTTAGAGATTAGGAATCTTCATAAATCTTACTTTGTGTCAAACTATATTCTAGCACCTAAAGTTTATGATCTTTGTTAGTGTTATGAGCAGAAACTGAAATAACTAAGCAGCTATTAATAGCACAAAGGGCCATCTTACTCTCAAAATTAGTATGTAGAATGTGAACTTAAATTGCAGCCTAACTTTTATGACCTGATTTTTTTATATGTTGGAATAGTTAGTAATTTATAATATTAGTTCAAATTTCTTTAGCTCCCCCTTAACAAGAATGGCATTGTAGATATGTATAAGTGTTAGTGAACACTTAAAAACAAAACATAAAAATTAGCAGTCAACCCAGCCTTGTTTATCCTGATCAACCTTGTATCTCTGCAGCGTTTTGAATATAAAATTCTCTTCATTGTTTCTAAATGCATTTCACTATGACAGTCATTGAAGGAGAAATAAAATTCAGTAATGCATATATTTTTGTGTGGTTCCTATGAATTGGAATGGTTTGTCCTTGCCGAGGGCCTATTGAAACTCCTACAGCTCAAAGTGATACCCTTCATTGTTGCTTATAGCAGATGTTATTTTTCTCCTGGCCTCTGATATGGTGACAAATTACCATGTCCCATAAAACTTATAAAATGAAATTGCTTTTCTTTATTCATAGATTATGCAGACTTTGTAGGCCCTATCTCATTTACAAAATTTACAGTCTTGCTCAGAGAGAGGGACAAATAGAACAAAAGAGTGGTGTGCACTTTAACACAATATGCACCAAAACCAAACTCTCATGAATGTGTCTTTTTTCTAAAGTTGAATAAAAGTCTAGTTCATTACTTAGATTAGGATTGCATGTAACTGATAGTTTACCATGTAAAATTTTAACACTGGAAACTACTTGACAGGGGCAAGAAAAACACACAGATCCTTCAAAGCTTTAGTTTTGGAAGAATCTTGGGTAAGAAAAATAATTCACTAGGCATTCTGCTCTTGTGTAGATCTAACAGCTCATTAATAGAAGCTTGATTCCTAGGATTTAACATGTGAACTAGACATGCTCAGTTTTTCTTAAAGATGACACTTTCTGAAATATCACTGTGGATATGTGCTTATGTCTGAGCCAACTTGTCACCACTCTACAGGACATGGGACCTGGGAGAAGGAAGCCAATAAATGAGGAAAGTAAAGTCTCATACAATGAACAGCTTTATTATTAGAGCCACACAAGGTTTATACTCTGAAGGTTAAGAAAGGTCACACTCACATGAGAAAAGGTCACATGATTTCCAGCATAAAGGGTATTTAAACATTTAATGGAACAACAGCAGCAAGCAATAATGAGTAATCCGAACTATACACGCCTATCTTCTGCACCTGGGGAAGTACAAAAACACATTACATGGACAATTCCATGTTTTCCAGAAACTTAAGTCACAAGACTCTTGTCCTGTTTTCTTGGATTTTTCTCACAAGCACATACTCAGAATTTTCCTCCCAAAACTCCATTTCTGAAGCATATTTCAACACTTGTTTAGAAAATGAATGTGATATCTCTCTGTCTCTCTATCTCTCTCACACACATACATACACATATAGATGCATACATACATATACATGTACACATATACACACACTAATCATACACATAAACCCATATGCATAAACACAAAACACACATATATACCCATGCACAGAACACACATACACAACCCTGATGTTTAGCTATGCAATAAGGATGTACTATTAAAAATCTTAATCCTACTGTAAATTAGGACCTGAAATATTATTAAACTGCAGGGTTTTATTTCTTTTACAATACACCTTTGCTGTCTGAGTTAATAGCGATTCTTCAACTGCTTGTCTTTGGTGATAATTAAGTAGAAAAATAGTTAATCTCTTCTTTGATCAAAGCAGAGGAGAGAGAGAGAGAGAGAGAGAGAGAGAGAGAGAGAGAGAGAGAGAGAATTTTGTTGTAGCTCGAAAAGTACTCTATGGGAAAAGTGAAAGGAAACCGGAGGATGCAATGAAAACCAATAAAGAGATTTTCAAGCAAGATATCCTGTCCACTTTATCAAAGTCAGAAAGCATGTGTATAGCAAATAATTACTAAAATAAGATTATTTCTCTTTGAGCATTAAGATGGTACTTCCATTAGAAGGGCATTGTAGACATTAGAATACAAAATAAAAAATGGGGTTCAGATCTAAAAAGGGAATTCTCAGCAGTAGACTTACAAATGGCTGAAAGGCACCTGAAAAAGTGCTCAACATCTTTAGCCATAAGTGAAATGCAAATCAAAACAACTTTGAGATACCACCTGACACCTGTTAGATTGGCTAAGATAAAAGACACAGATGACAGCCTATGCTGGAGAGGTTGCAGAGCAGGGGGAAGACTCTTCCATTATTGGTGGGAGGTGTAAGCTTGTTCAGCTACTCTGGAATGCAGTTTGGAGGTTTCTCAGAAAATTAGGAATCAGTCTTCCCAAGGATCCAGCAATATCACTTCTGGGTGTATAACCTAAAGAAGCACAGTCATACTCCAAAGGTATTAGCTCAACTATGTTAACAGCAGCATAATTTGTAATAGCAAGAACCTGGAAACAATCTAGATGCCCCCCAACTGAGGAATGGATTAACAAACTGTGGTATATCTACACAATGGAGTACAGCAGTAAGAAAAAATGATATCCTAAAATTTGCAGACAAATGGATGGATTTGCAGAATATCCTCCTGAGCGAGATATCACAAACCCAGAAAGATAAGCAGGGGATGTACACACTCATTAGTGGACTCTAAACAAAAAGCAAAGCATGTCAAAGCTGCAAACCACAGCCACTGAACAGCTTGGGATCTGTAATACCTTGGACTGGCACCTTGAAGCCCATTCCCTCCAGAGGAACTCCTGACTAAGTCTTGATGTTGGGCTGACGAAAGCAGATCTACCAGGAGTGAATGCTGAACTAAGCCACATTGGGACCTTGGGATCTCCTGCCCTTGCTGGGGAGGAGATAAAGTGATGTGGAGAAGAGAGAGTGACTGAGAGGGACGGGAGGGGAAAGGGAGCTTGAAAAAGGATATACACGGATAAAAGATATGAGTTTATTCATAATAAATAAATAAAAAGAGGAAAAAATAGAATACAGAATATACAAGTAAATATATAGTAAGAAACTGGAAACAAACAAAAAAAATGTGCTTCTGTAAAAGTTAGGCAATAAGGAGCCTGAGAACATGGCTCCAGGATAAAAACATTAGCTGCTCTTTCAGAGGGCTGGAGTTCTGTTTCTAACACCCACATAAGAAGTTAACAACCACCTGTAACTCAAATTTCCAGAGGATATGTTGCTCGTTTCTAGCATCTTTAAGTACACATGTTCATGTTCACATACTCAAATGCACAACCACACATACAAGTGTTAATTAAAAATAATAATATTAAAGAGTAGGCAAATATTACCCTACCTTCCCCATAGTCTCTGTAGCTTTCTTTCAATGCTACAACATATATTATACAATATTCCATTATAGCAATTTTCATATAGAAAACATCTCTGCATTTCTACTTACACTGCATGTGTCCAAAGTTTAAAAAGAATGTTTAAATTCTTAAGAAAAATCATTAATCATTGAGACATAAATATATAACACTAACAAATAAATGATAGGTACCTTCAAAGAAAAGCAAATATATGAGTATATATGTGTGTATACAATCTACACATGTGTATGGTTTTAATAATGTAATACCAATCAAACTATCATATTTTAGAAAAACCAATTTGTAAGATTTTAACATATCTCAAAAGAACATAATCTAATACAAATTGAGATAGTCATGCTTAAATATAACTTTATGTAAATATTTTGAAAATGTATTTAAATATTCTGAATATAAAGTAAAATAAAATTGTTGTGATTATTAGATAAAATTAGCTGAAGATAAATACATTTATAAATGCTAAAACTTTCCTTCTAGAATATGAAATTAAATTATTTTTCTAAGCCACCTGGATATCTTTTACAGCCCATTAATTAATAGCAATGTGTGATTTGTTTAGCTTATTGCATTCTCCACAACTCATTAAATCTGGGCTTAAATGCACTTGTAGCAGCTTTTGCTTCACTTCTTTTAATTAATTTTTGATGATTTAAGACACTAACCATATGAATTCAAGCTTGTCTTCTATTTCCCCTTGCCTTGTGTGTGTGTGTGTGTGTGTGTGTGTGCATGTGTGTGTGTGAATGTGTCTGTGTATGTGTGTGTGCTGTACTATTTTTTTCTTAACTATTTTCCACTGAGTTTTGCTAGCGCAGGTCTGTAATTTTCAAACACTAACATCATCCAGGGATGTGTGGAGGTGAGCACTTCGGTTTCTGGAATTTTCTGCTGATATAATTTTTAATAAAGTGTTGTATAATCATCAAGACTATTTGGGTGTTTTCCAACCAGCTTACTGAGAGGCCTTCCTCCAAAGGACACATCTGTGTAATAACCCAATACACTATCCTTTTCTTTTCCAACTTTACAGGCTATTTTGGAAATGGCTGAGCGTCACAATGTCTATTGATAGTTTCTAAGGTTACAGAGGAGTATACCTTCTCCATTTTCTTAGCTTCTGCTCCACTTAAACAGAGATTTCCCCTTTACTCATTTTCTATTCTGTGCAAGGTAATTTGTTAGAAAATAAGCATACATACTTTTAAAGAAAATGCTGCCTTAAGAAAAAGCACTTTGTGTTTTTTTGAGGGAAATGGTGCTAGTGTTCTTTCTCATTTTTCATTTCAAGTCTTCTATTCTAATGGAGTGTGCCCTGCAGGGTGGATTTGGACTTCCAAGATCTTGGGTACTAAGGAACCTTCAGAAAAATCCATGCTGCTTGAGGTACAGAGGTCATATGATACTTGGAAATGTAAGAATGGCAGGAGTATTTTGCAATTTTAGACAAATAGAAACCATAGTAGATGACACAGAAATTGTGTACAATAATAATGCTCTAATGTTCAATATCAGGCAGATATTTGTATGTGAACTTAGAATCCCACTTTCTGGAGTTGATTCTAAATCATTGTTGTTTAACTAATTTCCATTATCAAAACTAAAGATTGTAAATATAGTATTATAAATGTTAGCTATAGCCAGTGCCATTTCTCTCTAGCTTCAAAAATAGCAGGGGAAATAAGCATAAGGGATGAACACACAGAGATACTTAGAAAAACACGTTTTATTGAGGGCTGCCTGTGTATACTATCATGTCTCTACACAGTTTTACAAAGAAACAAAGCGTATCTGTTTCTGTCACTGTTTTGGAAAATTACCACATGACAGCTTAAATGGCAGAAAAAACTTCGTATTGCTGACCTACCTTTGTCTAGTATGGCGCTCAACTCAAGTGGACAGCAGGTCCGCATTCTTCTGATGATTTGCTAAGGCATTTCTATTGTTTCTATTTCTCTTCCAGTTTATTTTTTTACCTTTTAAAGATTGTTTTAATTATAATGTTTTATGTATGAGTGCTTCTGCCTGCATACCTGCTTGTCCACATGTGTACAGTTCCTGTACTGGCCAGCAGAGGGTCTCATATCCCCTGGATCTGGAGTTAAAGATAGTATGAGCCCGAAACATTTGCACGGGGAACTAAACCCAGATCCTCTGTAAAAGCAACTAGTGCTCTTAACTGCTCAGCCATTTCTCCAAAACTCTCCTCATTACCTAATTCCTGATCATTGTTTGTTCTTCTGGTCTTCGGAGACAGCAACATCACAGTTCTCTGACAGTTCCCATAAGCACATTCTTTCTCTTCTTCATTTTGTACTGCACTCTGCTTCTTTTTCTCAGTACCTGTCTGATACACTGAACAAAATAAATTACCCAGCTGAAGTTAACTTATATGCATAATGTCATCCAACCTAACATACTCACAAATTTTACAAGAGAGAGCACTCAAAGTTGAATAAGGAACAATCTAAGAATAAAGCATTATATGAGAAATTATGAAATAAAAAATATTATTCATACCCATAGCTAAGTCCATTAATTACTGAAAATAGATTGTATACTAGTTTACTGTGCTTAGTAATTTTGTGTACATAGTTGTTTGTATTTTCAGTCCAACTTTCAAAGTCAGGTGACCTATCTCATGTTGATAAGAATAGATGGCTTAGCATTGTTAGGATTCTCAGATTTAGGTATGGAAATGACTTTAACTTAGGTCTCTGTTCAAGGACTGGGTCCAATTTAGGCGAACATTCAAATGGTAAAGCATGTTTGAAAATGAGGTAATTCAAGTCAGTTCATGGAAGTAAAGAGTACAATTTTTCTGCAGTTTACAAAGCCCTGAGCAAGGCTTAAGTAGACATCAGTGGCAGAAGACAGCATGGTAAGCAGTCAGAAGCCAGGTGCTCTGGAGCATGGCAGAGCATGGCAGCTTTAGGCATGAATTCCTTCAAGAAACAAGAAGAGATTTAGACTTGTCAAGTCTATTCTTCAATCTAAAACCAAAGGAGGGAACAAGGTTGGAAAAGAAGGACAGAATGATAAAGCTATTCTATAAACCACCTCACCTCCTTTTCTGTTGCTATGATGAGCACCATGACCAAAGCATGTTAGAGAGAAAGGAATTTATTTCATCTTAAACTTTCAGGTAACTGCTAATTACTGACAGATGCCTAGGCAGAAACTCAAAGCAGGAACCTGGAAGCAGAAACCTTAGCCGACTCCTTGGAGGATGCTGCTTCCTGGTTTTCTACCATGGTTTATTCAGCCTGCTTCCTTATAGAACCCAGCTGCTACCCAGGGCTGCACCACTTGCAACAGACTGTGTTCTCCCACATCAATTTCTTATATATCAACAAACAAACAAACAAATGACAAAAATCTGCCAGGACAGCAGTATCAAAGATGGCAGAGATAAGAAGACAGCTTAAACCATGGTCCCCAGCTACCAAGAAAGCTTCTATCCCCAACTTTCTGGCCTGCCAAATACTCCACCACATTCGCACATTAAGCATCAAAGACCATAAGTATTGCTTAAAGTCTATTTAACACATATGCTTATTTTTACTTAATGTAAAGCTCAGTTTTGGGAACTTTCAAGGATTTATTTCTTCATAAATCCTTTTCAGGTTTACAGCTTTAAATGTTTGCAAGTGACATGCATTTTCATGTCTAGGCTTTGAATTTAATGTGATATGTGGTCTCTTATGGGTTACAAGGAAGACACAGAAACTCTGAGGAATTGTGGATTGTCTGAATATAGGCTGATCATTTCAAATCTGAACTTACTGAAGATCATGTTCTTTGAGCTAAATAAGATGGGTAGGTAGTATATTTATGTACATATATACATATATATATATATATATATATATATATATATATATATAACTAACTTAAACATTTAATAGAACTTAAGGAAAGTTGCCCTTTGAATTTTTTTTGTATAATTGGTACTTTCTTAAATTTGAATTTAACATGTAATTTCTTGTTGGTTTTACAGAGATGAGAGGTAAACAAAACTAGTTTTTGAGCTATACCAGCCTATCTGCCTCTGCCACCCAAGTGCTCAGATCACATGGGATTGTACATATGTTCCAAAGTGTCAAATTACCTACATGATAACTTCTGTGAATTTCTGTTACATTTGTAGCCAGCTACTCATTCACACTCCTAGTCTCTTCCTGTGAACACTATTCAACATGGGTAGACAGGTGAATCTGTTGTTGTTTTTTCTTTTTTTAATTTTTTATTTTCAGTTCACACACAGGAAAACTAATTCCCAGCCTCAGCTTGCTGACAGTGCAAATGTGAAAAACTGATAATGAATAGTTATTGATCTGGTGCTGCTTCTCAACGACTGTCTTTAGTTTGCTTCTGCATTTGAGGTATTAAATTAGGATTCATGTGGCAAAGATGATTAGAAAAGGGTAACTTCTCCCTTAGGGATCCATTTTAAAATGTCACACTTAAAATTTTCCAGAAAGTTTCAAGCAAGCTTAGATTTTTGATAGACAAAATATGCTGGTTTAAGAATGCTCTGTTGAAATGGAGGTATAGATGTACTAACCTACAGATCCTGCATCCCCAACTAATTGTACAGCACCATTATCAGTGGAGGGGACACTTTTATGTAACTATTTTTGCCCATACAGCTAGGAATGGTCTAACAAATAACCTTGAGATGGGGAAAGATGCTGAGCATGGATCTAAAAAGAAGAAAATCTTTATTGTTCTGAAATAAGTTCAACTGCACAAATGTAGCAAGTTAAGAATTGAGGTTTTTGTTTGTTTCTCAGGCATGAGGAAACAAGTTCACATCCCTACCACTTACAGAAATGCTGAGCAAATAAGGTGACACACCTGTAATCCTAACACTTGAAAGGCAGAGACCAGCAATCCCTGAGGGAAGATGGCTAGCTGGACTACTTAAATCCATCTGTGAGACATCCTCAATATATACTTCTGGAGTGGCGAATAAAGACATTTGACATCTACACACATATATGTGTTCAAATACAAGAGAACACACATACACACAGGTTCATATACCACATACACAGGCAAAGTTATGTCCTTATTTAGTTTTCTTTAGTCTTACTTGTGAAAATTTGAGAAGCATTTCTTAGAAGTAGGAGGTAATTCTTACACAAATGTTTTTCACTCCCAACATCACCAGAAACTTCTAACACAAATCATTATGCTCACTTTGTAATTAAACTAAAATAACAATTTCAACTATTTTTATGACATTAAAAATAAACATTTTTCTTTCAAATATGTAGATCTGAGTCTGAAAATTATATTTCAGTTTCATGTAGAAATTTTTCTTATTGTTTTAATACAGTTGTATGTTTGACTGTGTGTTTTGTACAAGCTGATGAGAAGAAGTTACAGCTGTGCCACCTGGTTTGGGAACCTAAAACCATACTCTGGTCCTCTGGAAGAACCAAAAGCTCTATTAACTGCTGTGCCTAATTGCCAGCCTTCTACCAATCTCCTTCCTTCCTCCCTCCCTTCTTTCCTCCCTCCATCCTTCGTCCTCCCCATGCATGTGTGAATTTGCAAATTTGTGCACATGTTCCTGTCATTACATGTATGAAAATGTCAGAGGACAAGTTGTGGGAGTGTAGTCTCTCCTCCACCACGTATATTCTGTAAATCAAACTCACATAGTTCAGTTTGATAGCAAATATCTTTATCAGGTAAGTTATATTATTAACTTGATATTTAAAAGTTGTTTCTTTGAGATAATGTCTAATATAGCCCAAGCTAGAAATTAATCACCATGTAGGCAAAGGTTGACCATGTACTTCTGATCTTCTGGACTCTAATTTGACATGTTGGGATTTAGCAATAATGTATCAATGAATGTTTGCCTGCTTATGTGTGTGTATGTGTGTGTGTGACATATGTGTGATACCTGGATATATCACAAAGCAGTGTTATATGCCTTAGATCCAGAGTTACAAACTAATATGTGGTTGCTGCAAAGTTAACCCAAGTCCTATACAAGAGGAACAAGTGTTTTTTGTTTTGTTTTGTTTTTCAACCATTTTTAATTTTTTTTATTTTTCTCTCATATATTACATCGTGAATGCAATTTCTTCTCCTTCATATTGCCCCAGTATCACTTCCCCGCCTCTCTTTTCCTCCAGATTCACCCTACATCTGTCTCCCCTCAAACAAGAACAAGCTTCCCAGGGACATCAACTAAACACACATAACAAGCTACAATAAGACCAGGCATTACATTAAGGCTGCACAAGGCAATCCAGTAGGAGAAATGGGGTCCCACATGCAGGCAAGAGTTGGAGACAGCCTCTACTCTCATGGTTATGGATCCCACAGAATACCAAGGCACTTAGACATAAGAAATATGCAGAGGACATAGATCAGACCCCAACATGGTCCCTGATCTCTGTGAGCCCCTATGATTTCAGGTCAGTTGGTTCTGTGAGCCATGTTCTTGTGGTATCCAGGCAAGCCTCAAAGGGGTGCGTTGGGATACCAACCCACCTACAAAACCTTTGACCCACAGCTTGTCCTGTCTGCAGAGTGTTCTGGGAACCAGAACTGAGCATAATCATCAGAGAGACTAAAAAAAAAAAAACTTCAACCAGTAATTGATGGAAGCTGTTGTTTTTAACAAAATTCCAATGATTTGATTTTTTACCAATAAAGGCCCAGGAGCCAGATGCTGAGGTAAAAGCCTGCTAGCTCAGAGAGGCAGAAAAAGTACTATGGAGAATGTTCCAATAACTGTACTAATTTGTCAGTGACTTTGGTAATAATAAAACATTGATTGGCTAGTAGTCAGGCAGCAAATACAAGTGGTGTGACTAGACTAGGAGAAGTAAGAAGGAGGAAGGCAGAGAAGATGAGAATGCTGAACTGAGCAAAACTACCAAGCCACATGGCTAAACATAAATATGAATTATGGGCTAATTTAACGGTAAGAGCTAGTTAGTAACATGCTTGAGCTATTGACCCAGCAGTTAGTATAATATTAAGCCTTTGGGTCAACATTTGGGAAGTCACTGCTAGGTTTTTGAGAGTTTCTTGCAGGACAGAAACTTCTGACTACAGAGTACTCACCTTACCTTTCCCTAAGCCATCATCCCAGAAGGCCCTACTATTTCAAAACAAACTTCCTGGAACTGAATGTCCTTCCCTTCTACTTCCTGTACTTCTCTCCATCACTTCTTGACTCTCTCTTTAGTTTTTTTCTTAGTAATCCAGTGTGACTTCCTGTTATCTGGTTGCTTGCTCCACCTCTTGACCTGTGGTTGACTTTATCTAATCTTTACAAAATTCAAACAGAAATCTCTTAGATTAAAAGTGTGCTAGGGTTGAGCCACAGCACAACCAGAATCAGGTTTTTCCAGTTAAAAAAAAAACAATCTCAGGGCTCATGTACTGAGACTGGGAAATATGTGTAACAGTTCCTTTTTTGTCTAAAATGAAAGGTTTTAACTCTAACACTGTAAAACTATTTATAGTAACGAAGATATTTCTACCATGCTTTCTACAATGTCCATCTTGGTTGTATTCGGCAGTTTTAGGATTCAGTAATTTTGATTTCTAAGTTTAGTAAAGTGTTAGTGTTAGTCTCATATTAACTCAGCAATTTGAATGTCCTGAGCAGTTTGTACTGCAAAGCTGACCTTTGGGTGCTGTGTGTCAGGTTAGTGGCAATCCTGGCTAGGTAGAACACAGCAGTTCACCCAAACAAACTGCTGTTTGTGCAGAACCCAGCTGGTTATCTGCTGGGAAGATGCAGCTGCTAGGGTAAGAGGATAGATAGCGTGCATGCCATGCTAGCCAGGGCTCCACACTGGGATTTCAGGCCTCTCTGCTGGAGGTGGACAATACCATCTGACCAATTTATTATCCTTCTTGGGACATAATATTTTGATGATTCATGCTTTTTCTTTAGATGTTTCACTTGTTCATTTGTCTCCAGATTCCTTAGTTGGATATTTTAATTCTCCTGGTAAGATAAAAGCAAAACTCTCTGTAACCCTGAGTCTCGTAGTTTCCATTTTTGTCAGTTTATATATTTCCTAGATTAAAATGGTTTTGGCACCAGAAAAACTATCAACTTTCAATTTAAAATGTCTTCTGAAGTTTTGAAACTAAACATACCTAAGTATGTGTAGATAAATATACCTATATTCCTTTTTCCTTTTATATATAAATTCAAAGTTCAGGTGTATTTATTTTTAGAACATAAAGAACATGTACTTTGAATTTCTGCCTGCCTTTTACAAGTGGCTTTTAAATTTAAATCACTGTAATTTTAATGTGCCTGACTGCCTTCTAAGTGCTGGGATTAAAGGTGTGAACCATCACCTGGATATGTATAACTGCTACAGTAGTTGATCTTCATAAGACTGTCTGGTTTAATTTGGATATGCATTTTCCCTTATTTTTTTTAGTGTTGGGGTAAACTTATTCAAATGTGCAGTGTAGCATTCTTGATTTATTCTGAATTGTTCCCTGACAAATTTGAATAATCTAGTCTTAATTAAACATGATACCAATTTGTCCACTATTTTATTATTTTTAGATGTTTTGTCTGTCTTGCCTGTATGAGCTACATAAAATTTGACGTCTTTGATAAGTTTTGCTATTTTTATTTGTGTCTTCCATGGCCAGATATCTTTGCTATTTATATGCCAGTTAGTAGTTTTTCATTTTTATGACCACATAGCTATCCCATTTCATATGCACCATGAATTAGAGAAGTTACAGATTTTCCTTTGCCTTCTTACTTGTTTGTCTTATAGATAATAGTGCTGCACTGGGTTTCAGTTCCTTCCACAGTATTTGCCATTTCATTTAGTATTGATTCCATCAGTGGTTGATGAGTGAGCCATCAGTAAAACATGCCTTAGCCAAATGTTGTAAACATTCCATTGGTCCCCACATTTCTTTGGAATAGAACAATTCATTGTCCTGCCTCTTTTGAGGGAGAGATGAGTTAGTTAGGAATGGAGATTATTGATAACTGAGTTGTTTCCTCACTGTGGAAAGACACAGATCCCTTTGCTGCCACATCATTGTCAGGAAGGAATTCAGATAGGTATCATTTCCACTGTAACACTTTCCTTACATGGCTTAGCCTGTAAAGGACTCTGATTTGATGGATCCATAGTCACTCTTAGTTTAAGGTTTTTTATGTTTGGTAAAATGTTCAGATTTTTTTCCTCTATTCTGCAAAGATAGTATATTTATTCCTCTTTTATGGAAGGCATATATAATAGAAGCCAGCAGTCAAATGCTGGTAGACTCCTTTTGCTTTATGAAGAGTCCTAGTTGCCAATATTCTAATAAACATGACATCCATGATTAGAGCATCATCTGACTTAATATTGGTCAAGGACACTTACCGGGACTTGCTCTCTGGGTCAAGGGTCAATCTCTAGACTCTGATCAAGTTCTCCCTAGAAGACAGGAGCTAAGGTTTGTTGGTGAGGGTATCCTCCAGCCACACATAAAAGAAGGGACCTAGCACAGCCAGTCCTAACTCCAACTGCATCAGCAGAGAAGGACTGAAGACTTTAAAATTCAAACCCAGCCCAGAGGTAAGCAGAGTCCTGCTCCCAGACCACCACACTTCAGGGGACTTGCTCTCTGAGGCAAGGGTCAATCCCTACACTCTGATCTCAGCTTTCCCTAGCACACAGGAGCTAGGGTTTGGTCTTAAGGGACTCTTCCAGCCAAACCTAAAAGAGGGGACCTTGAACAGTGGCCCCAACTCCAACTACATCAGCAGAGAAGGACTGAGGACTTTGAAATTCAGACATCTATCCAGAGCAGAGTCAGAGAACGAGCAGACCCCTTGCTCAGAGGAGACAGGAGACACACAATTCCTCTTGTCACAACTGACTAGGAACTGCCTGAATGTGAACAACTGAAGCCATGGGCAGAAACTCATGCAAAAATATATATTACAAAATAAAGAACAACAAGGCAACACCAGAAGAAACTGGTGGTTCTACAACTACAAGACCTGAACAGAGCAATGAAGAATAAACAACACCAAAACACCTTTATAAAAGATTATTAAAGCCTTCAAAGAAGATATAAAAAATTCCCTTAAAGAAATAGAAGAAAATACAAACAAAAAATTGGAAGAGATGAACAAATCCTTAAAAAAAACCAAGAAAAGGTAAACCAAAAAATTAAAGAAGCATTCCAGGAACTAAAAACTGAAATAGAAGCAATAAAAAAGACACAAAATGAGGCAAAGATGGAAATAGAAAATCTGAAGAAAAGAGCTAGAACTATAGATACAAGCATAACCAACATAATCCAAGAGATGGAAGAAAGAATCTCAGGAGTGGAAGACTCAGTAGCAAAAATAGATACATCAGTCAAAGAAAATACTAAAACCAAAAAAGCCATAACACAAAATTTTCAGGAAATCTGGAACACCATGAAAAGACCTAACCTGAGAATAATAGGAATAGAAGAAGGAGAAGAATACTAGCTCAAAGGCACAGATAATGTATTCAATAAAATCATAGAAGAAAACTTTCCAATCTTAAAGAAGGAAATGCCTATAAAGATACAGGAAGCTTACAGAACACCAATGAGATATGACCTCCCAAGAAAGTCTGCTTGTCACATAATAGTCAAGACACACAACATCTAGAACAAAGAAAAAAATATAAGAGCTGCAAAGGAAAAACACCAGCTTACTTATACAGGCAAACCCATCAGAATAACACCTGATGGAAATGATGAAAGCTAGAAGGGCTTGGTCAGAAGTTATACCTACACTAAAAGAAAATGGCTGCCAACATAGACTACTATACCCAGCAAAATTATCAATCACCATAGATTGAGTAAACAAGATATTTCATGACAAACTCAGACTGAAACAATACCTATCTACCAATTCAGCCCTCCAGAAACATTAAGAGGAAAAACTTCAACCTAAGGATCTCAGATACAACCATGAAACCACAAACAGTCAATAATCCCAAAGAAGAAAAGCCCAGAGAAAGGAAATACAAAGAAGCTACTACCAAAAATAGGAGGAAACATCAATCTGTGGTCACTTAAAACCCTTTATATCAATGTACTCAACTCACCTATAAAAAGGCACACACTAACAAAATAGATTTAAAAAAAAAACAGATGGCATCCTTCTGCTGCATACAATAAGCACACATCAACTACAAAGACAGACAAAGGCTCAGAGTAAAGGGTTGGCCCTAAGAAACAAACAGGTGTTGCCATCCTAATATCTAACGAAGTAGACTTTAAGCTAAAAGCAATTAAAAGGGACCAAGATGGACATTACTTATTCATCACAGGAAAAATTGGTCAAGAAGAGATTTTAATCCTGAATATTTATGCCCCTAATATAAGGGCACCTATCTATGAAAAAACAAAACAAAACAAAACAAAACAGAAAAACACTGCTAAAGGTCCAATCCTACACCAAATCTCATACACCCACTTTAACCCCTGGATAAGTCAACCAGACAGAGATTCACCAGAGAATTAAGGAGTCTAATTGAGTTTATGATGCAAATGGATTTAATAGATATTTAAAGAAGCTTCCACCCAATGCAAATGAATATATATATTTCTCAGCTCCTCATGGAACTTTATCAAAATGACCACATATTTGGTTGTAAAGCAAATATGATAAGATACAAAAATTGGAAATAATTCCTTATATCATATCAAACCAACAGGGCCTAAAGTTAGAGTTCAACAACATCAAAAATCACAGAAAGCCTACCAGCTCATGGAAACTAAACATCACACAGCTGAACCACCTCTGGGTCAAGGAAGAAATTACAAAAGAAATAAAAAATTTCTAGAATTTAATGAAAATGAATCTGCAACATACCCAAATGTATATCACACAATGAAAGCAATCTTAAGAGGAAAATTCCCTAGCACTAAATGACTATATAAAAAACCTAGAAAAATCCAACACTAGAGAACTAACAGCACACCTGAAAACCTCAGAACACTTAGAAGCAAACTCACTTAGAATTAGTAGATGGCAGAAAATAATCAAACTTAGAGCTGAAATCAATACAATTGAAACAAAAAGAACAATACAAAAAAAATCAATGAATCAAAGAGTTGGTTCTTTGAGAAAGTCAACAAGACAGATATACCCTTGTCCAAACTAACCAAAAAGCAGAGAAAGAGAGAGAGAGTGTGTGTGTGTATTGAAATCAACAAAATCAGAAATGAAAAGGGGGACTGTAGAGAGCTGTCTGCAGCAGTGCTTTAAAGATGGCACTGGCTTCCGCCCTCCACCTTCCACATGGTGAGTGCTCTCACTGACAAACATTCCCATATATGGCTAGGCTGAGGATCTGGCATGCTTCCAAGTACCTGGACCTACAGGTAGTGCCCACGTGGTGAACTGGGGTTGACTGCCCAGAGGCTATTTAGGCTGCGGGCGGGTTTTCCCCGGGGAGCAGATAGAGAAGACATAGGAAGTCAGTCAGTCCCGTCATAAGTAAGTAAGTCAGAAGTCAGAATTCAAGGTTCCTGAATAAAACTGCATAAAGAAGAGCCTGGTGTCTTCCTTGCGGGACCAGGTTGCGCGTGACAGGGGACATAAAAACAGACACCGAGGAAATTCAGAGAATTATCAGATGATACTTTGAAAATCTATACTTCAAAACAATGGAAAACGTAGAAAAAAGTGGACACCTTTTCAGACAGCTACCATTTACCAAAATTAAGTGAAAACCAGATTAATTACCTAAACAGACCTATAAGCCTAAAGGAAATTAAAGCTGTTATTAAAAGCCTCCCAAGTAAAAAAAGCCGAGGTCCAGATGGTTTCAGTGCAGAATTCTAACAGACTTTCAAAGAGGAATTATTACCATTATTCCTCAAACTATTTCACACAGTAGAAACTGAAGGAATATTGGCAAATTCCTTTTATGAAGCCACAATTACCCTAATACCCAAGCCACTCAAAGACACAACAAAGAAGGAGAACTACAGACAAATTTCCCTCATGAATATGGATGCTAAAATTCTCAACAAAATTTTAGCAAACTGTATACAACAATATATAAGAAAAAAAAAAAAAGTGACCAGATGTGTTGGGAGGGGGAAGAGACCTTGAATAAGGATATACAGGGATGGAAAAAAAAAAAAAAAATTCAGAGGGAAAGATGAACACAAAGAAAATATAGGTGTAGCAATCTTATTTGTATGTCTACCCTTGATAAGCCATGCTTATCATTCTTATCCTCTATATAGTTATTGTTAACTC
>PVIH01011194.1:39069-70706 GCA_004025045.1 Sigmodon hispidus | reverse complement strand
AAAAAAAAAAAAAAAAAAAAAAAAAAAGAAAATATCAGAAGATGGAAAGAGCTCTATAGTACATGTACTGCTTGAATTACTATATTAAAAATGGCCATCCTACCAAAATCAACCTTCAGGTTCAAAGCAATACCTTTAAAATTCCAACACAATTTTTTGCAAAACTTGAAAGTACAATTTTTAGCTTCATATGAAAACACACACACACCACACACACACACCACACACACACACACACACACACACACACATAAAAAAAAAAAACCTAAGAGTAGCTAAAACATTTCTGAATAATTAAAGAATTGTGGGAGGTCTCACTATTCTGGATTTCAAGTGTACTAAAGAGCTACAGTAATTAAACAGTGGTATTATCAGAAAAATAGACATGGTGATCATTGGAATCAATTTAAAGACTCAAAAAAATAAATCACACATCTCTGAACACCTGCCTTTTTATAAAGAAGCAAGGATCACATACTGAATAAAAGACGGCATCTTTAACAAATGTTGCTAATCAAACTGGATGGCTTCAAGTAAATGAATACATATAGATCCATACTTAACACTCTGCACAAAATTTAGCTCCAAATATATATATATATATAATTTTTAATGAAAACAAATATATATATATATATATATATCCTCAATATAAGGCCAGATACAGTGAACCTGATAGAAGAGAAAACAGGAATAGCCTTCAACTTATTGGCACAGGAGAAGACTTAACATTATCACAGGCACTAAAATCATCAACTGACAAAAGGAACCTTCTGAAAGTGAGAGGGTTCTGCATGGTAATAGACACCACCATTGACAACATGACAGCCTACAGAATGGAAAAAAAGATTTTTACCAACAACACATCTGATAGATGTCTAATGTCCAAACTACATAAAAAACTCAAGAAACTAGATATCATGAAAACAAATAACTCACTTTAAAAATGGAGTGCAGATCTAAACAGACTTCTCAAAGAGAGGAATCTCGAATGGCTGAGAGACACTCATAGCAATGTTCAACATCATTAGCCACCATGAAAATGAAAATCAAAACAACTTTAAGACTTTAACAGGTATATGATGATCAGAAGGCTGAGATCAGTAACACAAGAGATAGTTCATGCTGGGGAGGATGTGGAATAAGGGGAAATCTTATCCATTGCTTGTGTAACTGCAACTTGTACAGCCACTGTGGAAATCAGTGTGGTGGTTTCAGAAAGCGGTCAACCTCAAGAACCAGCTATGCCGCTCTTGGGCATATACCCAAAGGATGCTTCACTCTACCATAGAGACACTTATTCAAACATGTTCATTTCTTCTCTATTCATTAAGCAGAAATTGGAATCAACCTAGATATCCCTCAATAGAAGAATGGAGAAAAAATGTGCTATATTTACATAATAGATTATTATTCAACCATTAAAAATGGCATCATGAAATTCACAGGTAAATGGATATAACTAGAGAAAAACTCATCCTGAGAAAATTATCTAAGACTCAGAAAGACAAATATAGTATGTATTCATGTATATGCAAATACTATCTATGAAAACAATGATAAGCAAGCTATAATCCAAAGAACCACAGAGAGTAGATAAAGAAAAAGGGACAAGGGGAACAGATAGATCTTGTTAGAAAAGAAAGATAGAATAGGTAGTTTTAGATGGATTATGGGTTCTGTAATGGGAGGATTATTAATAAAGGGGGAGGAGAGAAAGGGATGAAAAAGAAATATGGGGAGAGTCAGCTAAAATTAAGGTACATGTATGAAGTAGTATGAAAAACTTGTATAGTAGAATCTTCCTAAATATATTTACATAATTTACTACCAAAAGGTAAATGTAGACAGTGAACCAACCATGGAACTGCTGATACATAATGAGGTCCTGCCTGCAGGATGTACTGGGAAATGGTAACAAAAGCTTGTGAGACTAACCAAATAATAGCTAACTGGTTTGACTTGAGGCCCATTTCATAAGTAGGAACCCATACACAGTGAAGCTTAGGTGAACAAAAAACATACCAAGATAGCCCAAGGACCTAGGGTTAAACCAACTGCTGCTGTTCTAATTTTTCTAAGTAACACTAAAATGACTTCTAATGACATCTTTCAAGGTTCATAGATGAGTGTCTTGCTCAGCCATCATCAAAAAAGCTTTCTCCTGCAGCACATAGGAACAAATACAGAGATACACAATCTGACATTATGTAAAATGTGGGAGACCGACCATAGACCACTCAGCCTTATATAGGATGTTTCCATCAAATCTCTCTCCTCAGGGCTCAGGGAATACCATGGAAGAGGAGATAGAAAGAACGTAAGAGCCAGAGGTGATGGAGGATGCCAAGAAAACAAGTTAACATAACCAAAGTTCATATAAGCTTACAGAGACTGAAGTAGTATGCAGGGGGCACGCACAGGTCTATATCAGACTCTCTGCATATGTATTATGCTTCCATGTCTTATGTTTTTATGGGATTCTTGAATAAGTGAGTCTCTGGATCATGTGCGGTCTCTTGGACTCTTCCTCCCCCCCTTTTTTTAATCTTTTCTATTTCTGATGTGTTAGTTTTTATTTTATATTTTTCTTTTCTTATTATTTTTAGATGTCTGTTTTCTAATAATACAGAGAGGGAATAGGAATGGATGGAAAAGGAGGTGGAGAGGAATTAGAAGAGGCTGAGGAAGCCAGTCACAAGCGGGATATGTTATGTGAAGGAAAAAAGTCTATTTCCATCAAAAGGTAAAAAGAATGGCATAAAGAGGATATTATCTATTAAATGAAAGCAAACCAAAGCTGGTAACATAAGAGTAGGGAGAAAAGGGATGAATGCTGGGTATGTAAAAATGAAATAATAATTCCATGGAGGCTGTGGAATCAAAGACACTTGGATTTTTGATCCTATGTGATGGAAATCCAGTGGAGCTTTGATGGAAAAAGTGTAGTGAAGGATTTGAGGAAGATACCTCATGGAACACATTATGTTGACTATTTCATTAGACATCATTGTTGAATAGGCATTTGGAGGAGTCAGGAGTTAAGTGGTAAAAATCTATCCTGGATAGAAAAACCATCTCTACAGGCTGAGATCCTCTAGCACATATATATAATTGAGTGAGGCAGAGTCCAAGAACTAGCCTGGAGACACTCCAAAAGCAAGAGATAATGGAGAAGATAAGACTGAAATACAAGCAGCTACATAGAAATAAAGTACAGAGAATGTGATGTTTAAAAAGCTAAAAGACAAATGTTTCCAGAAACAGAAAATAAAGAACTATGAGATGCTTACAGAAAGGTCAAACATTATCAGATTTACAAATTGATTGTAGATGTTGCAACACAGGGTCAGTGTGACCTTAAACAAGAGTGACTTTGGTGGAACACTCCAAGTCTAAGAAACAATAGAGAAAATTGAAGATATTGTGTAGAGACAAAGATTCTGAGAAGTTTTTATATAAGATGGACAGGCTCTTTGAGAGAAGCACAATTTTTAGAGAAATTTTAGACTTATAGCAAAATTGAGCAAAACATAAAGATAGCTCAGGTACCTTGATGGGGGATATCCAAATACCATTGGATAACAAAGGAATTGTTTAGGCCTATGGTGAGCTAGCTAATAGGCAGTCAGGAAATCTGAGCATAGATAAAGGAGAAGGAAGGCAGAGTAAGAGGAGAGACTCCATCTGGCTGCCCAAGGACCAACATGCAAAAGAAACACAAGTAAACCATGGGCCATGTGGCAAGACAGATTAATGGAAATAGATTAAGAAGCAAGAGCTAGCTAGCAATATGCCTGAGCCATAGGCCAAGCAGCATGTAATTAATATAAGCCTTTGTGTGATTATTTAGGACCAGGCAGCTGTAGGCTGTCTGTTTGGGACTGCTGGTCTGGATCTTGGGGCTAGTCCAAGCCAGCTAGAAACTTCATACTGCAGTACCTCCTTACCTTGGACACAGCCTCTCCTTTTTCTACCCGTCTCCACTAAGAGAACATTAGTTCTCTTAGATATTCATTAGAATCTATTGATTACCCAAGGTCCATATTCCACTATAAAGTAGCTCTTTATAATGATGAAACTACAGTGTCATGTGTCCCATATCATAATGAGACACTATCATGTCTCATTCAGCAGTTTAACTGACCTAAAAAATGTTCTCTGCTCTACTGACAAGGCATTCTTCCAAGAATTCACTGATCATTTCACTGTCATCATAGTTTGGTTTTCTTACTCCCATATTTGAAGCCAGTAGTACACAGTCTCTTCTGGTTGGTTTGGTTTTCTTCAATTAGCTTTGAAGATTTCTCCATATAATCCTATAGCTTGATAGCTTTTTGTTTTGTTTCTTAATGCTACATAACATTTCACTGGATAGAAGATCACACTTTATTTGTTGACTGAGGACATTTTGGTTACCTTAAAATAGTTTTAAATAGGATAAATAACTACTCTGAGGTTTGGTAAGAACAATGACTCATTAGCCAGGAATACAATGACAATAGAGAAAGAGGAAGGAATCACTAGAACAATAGCCTTAAGTATATGGGAGGAGATGAATATGTAGTACAGATGCCCTTAGAAAAACATGAATAAAATGGATGCTAAGGAAGGTACAGTTTGTGGATGTCAATGCTGATGGTGGACACATGCAATGGTGACTCCAGGTGCAAGTCTTTCTCTGTACTACTTTTGTTTTATCAAATAATGAAATGATTTGTTGAAAATTTCAAGAGCTGCAGATATGTAAAATCTTAACTTAGTCTTAACCATAAGGTAGCAACAAGAACAGCAGCACGTGGTTATGTGCTTGTCTCTGTTTAAAGCTGGCTGCACCAGTAAAGGTGGAGACATTATTTAAGATGCTTTCCTAAAAGAAATAAAAAGGGGCAAAGAGTCTGAGCAGAGATACAAGAGACAGGTTAAATGACTGTGATGCTGTTTTAAATTGAAGATATAAGGTAGTTTCAAGGGTTTATATATGTTAGAGTGCTAGAAAAAAAAAACTAGATAAATAAAAGATTAAGTCAGAAAGTGCACTTTGTTTGCAAGGAAAATGTAGCTGTAGGCAGGAAACCAAGTGGTGAAGCGGAATAGGAATTCACTGATGAAAGGGGGAGAGAAGCTGCATGCACTACAAGGTAAAGAGCAAAAAGAATGCTTGTTTATGAGCACACGCTGTGGGGAACACATACAGACACACACACACACACACACACACACACACACACACACACACACACCACCACCAAGCACCAGGGCAGAAAGTGAGTACAAGGGAAGGACAGTGAATCCGTAGCCAAAGTCATTAAACGGACTAAGAAACTATGTAGTAAGAGTTTCTGGCCTGTCCAGCCCGAAGTCCAGACCCACAAGACTCTCAGTCCTACAGAAATACACACAGGCTTTTATTAATTACATGCTGTTTGGCCTATGGCTCAGGTATATTGCTTGCTAGCTCTTACAACTTAACACATTTGTATTTGTCTATGTCTTGCCACACAGCTCGTGGCTTACCTGTGTTCCATCACATCTTGCTCTTTTGGGCAGCAGCTTACAGCATCTGACTCTGGCTCTACTCTCTTCCCTTTGATCTATGCTGTGATTTCCTGCCAGCTTCTAAGATGCCCTGCCATAGCCAAAATAGTTTCTTTATTGTCCAATGATAATTCACAGCATACAGAAAGACATCCCACATCACTTTCCATTTTCTGTCTAATCAAAAAGAAAGGTTTCAATTTCAACATAGCGAAATTACATATAACAAAGTAGCTATCAAGAAAGAATTACAGCTACAATATCTCGTCTATTTGTTATTTATCAAAATTAAAGAAAATACTCTGCCATCTACCTTATCCTTATAAGTCTAAAGCTTTGGGGCAGGAGACATTTGTATTGAGGATGTTCAGTGAGTTCTACTATGTAAAGCTCAGAAACAAAGCTGTGTGTTTAAATTTTTAACATTTATTTATTTATGTGTGTATATGTATGTATTTATAGAAGAAGCAAACAAAGAAACAGAGAGAGAGAGCGAGGAGGAGGAAGGGAGAGAGAGGGAGGAGAGGGAGAAAGTCTCATTGGCCTGCATGTGGAGGTCAGAGGGCAATTCTGAGAACGAGTTCTCTCCTGTGTGGGGGTCCTGGGAATTGAACTCAGGTTGTCAGGTTTAGCTACAAAATGCCTTCCCTGCTGATCATCTCTCCAACCTAGAGCTACAAGTTCAAAGAAAAGGAAAGGACAGGCCAGGAAAAATGAGGAGGAGAAGGATGTACTCATCTCCATTCTCAGTAGTCTTAAATTTAGGAAAACTAAACAATCAGTCCAGAAGTTCCCAGAAAAGCACTGCTCTTGAGAAAGGGCTAGGTTTAGGGGTGAGACAGTACAGGAGAGTGAATCAGGTAAGAATCTTAGGTTATAGGGAGGTTCACAGATCATGTATTCTAGTAGACACCATGCTCAGGAGTCATGTAGATGAAGGCAGCCCATTCGTGTTTGGTGCTGAGAGTCATTGAGAGACCCAAGGCTCTACTCATCATGTAAGTGATCAGAGACATGTGTGGGAAGACGTGAGTTCCTCACCATTTTACTTTCATATAAAAAGATTTAAAAGCAAGTGACAAGACACTGTTGGGTGGAACATCTTGGGTGAAAGACTAAAAGGATCATAGAAGAGAGCAGTGAACATGACTAGATGGGCCCATCGATGAGGCTCTGGGTAGCCTGGGATCCATCCTAGAAACAGCCAAAGATGAGAGGTTACAGGGAAGACACAGATGCAGTGCTGGTGGCAGACTGTCAGTACTGGAAGTGACCTTCAGAACAACTCTGCTCAAATGCTATTACTTTCATAATTCCTAAAAGACTCCTGTCATGTTTTACACGTGTCTGATAGTGTAGGGAAAGTTAATACTTAAGATTCTTTCCCTTCTGCAAGATGGGATAGGAAGCTTGGGATTGTGATGGCAAAATTTCTATTGCCAAAACCATGGAGTGAACTCTCAGGTAATTCCATATGTTCTGTCATCTGACAGGTTGACAGGGTTCTTCTTCACTCAGAACGGAAGCAAAAGATTAGAGCTATCTGACCTGAAAAAGTACAGGGAAATTGATGTGAATTTTTGTTTACTTTTAAAATTTAAAAGAGTCATGTAGTGTCTCCACACCTGGGAGGAATAGAATAGCAAAACATCACTACTAATCAATGAAGTGAATATTCATTACACCCATTGTTTTACTTCTAAAAATTTGGAATCAGAAAAAAGGCTAACCTCAGAATCTCTTTGACAATAGTCCTTTTCAATGTACTGCTTTTATCTTGTAGCGCCCTCTTAAAAGAGAGCTCAGGCTCTCTACACATCTGGGAGATGTCTGCCACACAGCCTAATTAGCCACGTCAGTCACTGCTGTCAAACACTGAGCCTAATCAGACTTTCTGTCATAAACCTGTTTTTCAATTCAAATGAATGGATTAATATACATCTCAGGAATGTTATTAAAAGTCACTGACTAATACTTTCTACAACTTGCTATTTCTACAGATAGAATACCAAAAGCACTCCAATCAAGATCAAACTGTTGTGAAACTAATGTAGCATATTTTTATAATTTGCCAAACAATAATCTAGATTGAAATAATGTGATGTAAACATTTTTGTAAAAAAATTTACCTGTAAATCATGAAGTAGAAAACTCTTGGCAGACTTCAGCTAAATCTACTTACAGGCATAAATTTAATCTTCCTCTCAGCTTTTGAAGATTATTAAGTGGGAATTATGTGTATAATTACAGAAATGGTGCCATTCATGTTGTAGACATTATTTTTTTATACACTTAATGGGAGTAAGGTAAAGTATGCTTTAGATATTGCATTTGTGGGACCACAATACATGAAAGAAATAAAAAGAAGAAAAAGAAGAATTTTCTTGGCTCATGGTTGCAGATGGGCCAGTCCATCATAGGAGGGACAGTATGAGAGATCAGCCAGTTTGTGTCATGGCAGGCAAGGAAACAGAAAAAGAGTGGTGTTTCTCCATTTGCCTCCATTTATTCCATCTGAAACTTTAGCCCATTGAGAGTGAGCCATCTACTAGTTCCTGGAAACATCACAAGAGATATACCCAGAAGTATATCTGCTCATGCCCTAGGCCATTCTAACCATAGTTAAATTTACAACAAGACCAACTTTCACACATATGCAGATAAAACAAATTAGTGTTGCAGCTAGGATAACTTATTAATCCAACTTAGTAAGTACCAAGCACTCTATAAAGAATAAACCAAGAATGAACCATCTACCTAGCATTAATATGTCATGATACAACTTGATAAAATAGGTCTTAACTAAATTATGGAGTAACACACATTGGATTTAAAAGAAATCAGGTAAAGCTTTATCCACACATTGGATCCCTTGCTAGTCTTCGAAAACCATTCCCATTTCATTTAATAGAATTCGTGTTGCTAATCTGTACAGTCTTAGCTGTGCCAAGGCACTTTTCTTCCTTGATAATGACACTTCCCAGGAATCGCGTTGAGAATAGCTGACATAATTGCTTGTGATTAAATGTGTAGAAGCGAGGGGCAGTTTTAGCATTCAGTGTTTCTCTCCAGTTCCCTTTCTGTGTTGCTGCCATCATGTTCTCCCACAACAGCAAAACATCCTTGACAATAGACAGGTCTTGGGAGAAGAGAGTCCATTCAGCAGAATTGCCCTCACTCCAACCCTTCCCAGCAGGGCTCACAAAATCATCCTACCACCAAGCTTCATCCCTAAAAGATGATTGTATAATATCAACAAAGAAAAAGAAGCCATCCTAGGAGTTTTCAGAACTTTGACTGATACAAGAGATCTGGCTTGCTGAATAATTTTACTCCCTGGAATATTGTAATGAAGCAAAATGTGGGCAAGAGGAATGCCATAGGTTTGCATGGGTGGACAGTTGAGGCAAGAGAGATGTGGACCTAGAAGAGACTAGCAAAGCTGGGATGGATATAGAGGGTCTAGACATGAGTAGCCTGGGAACTATTAGTACAGTCATTTCCAGAACTGAATGCTTCGAGAGTTCTTGATGCTACAGACTCACTCCGCCCTTCAGACAGTGAGCTAAAGGGTGCTGTGGTTGGAAAGATGGCTCAAATAGTGAAATGAGACCCTTCAAATCCACATAAAAGCTGAAGTGTTTACATCTGTAACCCAAGGAGAGGTCAGAGACAGGCAGATTCATAGACCTCATTAGCTAGTGTGCTGGATGGATAGTTTTATGTCAACCTAACACAAACTAAAGTCACGAGAGGAGGAAACTTCAATTAAGAAAATGCCCTATAGGAGGATCTCTGAGTTTGAGGGCAGTCGGGTGCACACAGAGAGTTTCAGGACAACCAGAGTTACTCAGAGAAACCAGGTCTTGGAAAGCCCCCAAAGAAAAGAAAAGAAAATGCCTCCATATGATCAGGCTATGGAAAGTGATGGTGGGGCCTGCCAGCACCCACAGGACCACTCCAAGGTGCTCAAGGCATGTATAGAGGCTTTGGGAGAGACATGGAGGTGGAGGACAGGCCCACTGAACAAGTGTATCTCTGGGACAACTGAAAAATGGCAGTTCTTGTGGGAAGATGTTTTTAAAAAGTGGTATCACGGAGTTAAAAAAAAAATGGTTGAAACCTAGAAAAAAGTAGAACTAGAGATGTGTAGTCAACAGGAATGGGATAGAGGCTGCTGTAGGCAAAGGATAGATGGGGCCAATCCCAGAAGCTTAGGCTACCACCATCCTGCCTTTGTGCACACCCCCCACCCCAACACTGTACCACTGTTGCCATGCAACCTGCAGTGAAGCTGCTGCTGCTGCCTGTGTTTGCAGTGCTCACCTGATGGAGTGAGGATAGCACTGAAAGGCTGACCTTGGGTTGCAAACAGAATGGTGCAGCCTGGGCTCAGGACAAGGTGGTGTAAGGCAGCCTTGAGCTCATGCAGATCCTGCCCCAGACACACCATTCAACTGTACAGTCACCTTGACTCTGAGCAACAAGATATCCCAGATAGAGAACGCTTCATTTTCGGGATTAAGTACCCTCAAAAGACTTCTCTGGTCTGTGGTGCCAGGAAAGCATTGTCTGCTGTCCTTGCGGCTGCCAGCTATGGAGTGTGTGTGTGTGTGGGGGGGATTGCAGTGGTATTGGTGATGGCAGATCATAACAGATTGAGAGACATAGAAGGCTTCTGTGATAACCTCTCCACCACCACTACCAAAAGAAAGACAGAAAGACAGAAGGAAGAAAGGAAAGCACAAAGCAAAAAAGAGAAAAGAAATATTCCAGGCAAGAAACTCTTAGATAGAGTCCTTAAGAACTGTGATAAAGATGCTGAAGCTTTTCACAGTTGATGGCTCCTGGTGAGAGTAGGGAAGGATTTGGTTTTCTTTCTCTTTTTTTCTATTAATTATTTTTTTCTAGTCCAAATCACAGTCTCCTCTCCCTCGTTCGCTCTCCTCTCCTGCCATTTCTTCCCCAGAGCTCCTTTCTTTCCTCACCCATTCATTTCCTTCTTCTTTTTCTTCAGAAAAAGTGCAGACTTCCCAAGTATAACACACACTGGCCAGCATGGATGTGGCTTTTATTTTGTAGTTTAAACAGGGTGGAGTAGAGAGTCAACCTTAATTGTGAGAGAGCATGCTAGAAGTAGAATCAGGGCAGAGGGGAAGTGCTATATAACATAATGTCAACCAAGGAGATGCTTTAAGGAATTCCAGTCACTGACCCTAACAGAATGGAAGTAAAGCAGCCACCCCAATCCTCCAGGGTAAAGTCACGACATAGTTCACACAGTGCCAGAGGCCAGCTCTCAGGTTTAAATTTTGAAGTAAGGAAATGACTAGTAGTTACTGACTGATCTGCTTTTCTTCCCTTGTGTGATCATAGGTCTCACTTTTCTGTTACCCATGAGAATAAGTTTCAACTTTGCCACCTTCTATGTGAATGCTTCCCACATTTTTAAATGAAATGGAGTTTATAAAGAACATTGATTTAAGCATGGACATTAAGAAGGGGGAAAGACATGCAGATAAATGTCATTTCCTGTAGTAGGAGAAGGCTCCTCAAGAGTGTGTCCTCTTTAACAGATTTGACATATTTCTAGCTTAGTTGGAATATATCTAAGCCTTTGTTTACTTGCCTGTTAACTTCTATCTAGAATACAAAGGAGTTAACATTCCCTCCCTCCTATACTCCCTCTCTGCCTTCCTGTAGAGAAGAGATACCTCTGGAATAGGATTTTTGATAGGCTTATAGAGAATTGGCTTGAGTCCTAATGTGACAACCAAGGCACATACAAGGAGCTGGGAAAGAATGGGATGATAGTTCTACCTGAACCTGGATCCTGTAGCAGGCAAATCTGTGGAGAAGAAATTGCTCAGTTTGGACCAGAGGTGACCATTAACCTTCACCCGGTGATCAGATAGTATCTAACCTGGTTTTATCTATCTCCCCTATAGAACCTCTGCTCACACCATCTGGCAGTTGAGAAGTCCAGTTCTAAAATTCAGGTTTACTTATTTCTTTAGATTTAACTGTGAAGTTCAGTCCTCCCTTGTTTTTCTGTCTGGGTCTTTGTGGGTTGGAGAGGACTGGAGAAACAAACCCTCTGAGTCATTTCCTCCACTAATGAATTCTTTCTTCACTGTGTGGTCTCAAGTGAAACAGATGTAAGCAGCTTTATGGCTAGTCTTGCACCCGCACCCTGGGGACATGTCTCCAGGGGCTCAAAGATTGATTCATAAGAAGAAGTCAAGTCAAGGAAAACAACTTTTCAGTTGTGACTTATTTTCGCTCTGAGCGTCAACAGCCCCAAGTGCAAAGGACCATCACCTTCATAGTCAAAGATGCCACGAGGCCAAAGTAAGCACCATTATTATCTGAACTTCTATACTAGGGATACATGCCATTTTATCCTGGTCTCCATTAACTGATAACCAGCAAACTATAAATGGGGTCATTTTAAACTTTAATTTATTCAAGTAAATTACTTTTTATATTTATTATTTATAAGGCTCTTGACATGAGACACATGGAGAGAAATGACAAAGGGGTGGAAAAGCTACAGAAGAATGAAAAGAAACTTGATACTATGCAAAATAGTGGCCACACAGCTGTGTGTAATGGCTGGAACAAGACTGAACACTCAACTCCAAGTCTCTTTGAAGAAAAGCATGAATGGAAATAAGTTCATTCACAGAATTATTAGTTTAAGATGTTAGTGAGAGTACCCTCAGAGAAACAAATTTTTCACATGCCTAGTAGCCACACCTACAGGGTCCTTGACTAGTCTAGAAGGTAAGCCCAGTCCCATTCCCAAAGCATTCACAGACATTGCCATGAGATAACAGTGGTGCATGTAGATGTGAACAAGAATCTTACAAGAAATGTCAAAGAGTCAGGAGCTTAAAAAAAAATCTAGCAAATTCAGGCTAGGCACAGTGGTGCCTGCTTATAATCCCAGCACTTAGAAGGTGGAGGCAGGAAGATAGAGTTAAAAATCAGCCTGAGGATTCATGAAGACTGCTTCTCACAAAACACACACACACACACACACACACACACACACACACACACACACACACACACACACACTAATGATTCCCTAAGGCCCTTTGCTTGTTTAGATCTGCCATAGTGGGTGACATGCAAACAAGCCCCCTCCCCCATCTCCACCCCACCCCATGCTGGCCACTCTCGAATACTTGAATACTCTATTTTCTAATGCAAACCAGATATTTGGTTAAAACAAAACAAATCACACAGTACTTATTGTTCCACAAAGAGGAAGACTGACTTCACAATGTCTAGGTGGACAAAGGGACATCCTGAGAACACCAAGCATCATCCAAGGACCATAAAATTGAGTCTTGACAGGAGTCTCTGAAGTGGGAAAATTTCAGATGAGTGTCTACCAGTCTTGAGAAAACCAGAAGGAGTAAAGCCTGGCTATTTCCTGACAAGAACTTACTATGCCTTGGATAAACTACAGGATAAAGAAATATTTCCAGCAATCATCCCCCTCTCTTCAGTAAAGAAAAGGGGTACCAACTGACATGTAATTTGATCAGTCAATATTATGTGCCTGCCATATGGCAAACATTGTACAATAATAAACAGATACTTTTGTCTTGTCAGTCAGTATATTACCTTTGGCAGGGAAAACCTAATCACTACAAAGGCAATTAGAGTCAGGTCATCCTCAATGAGAAACAAATGCTGTGTGTCCAGAGAGCCCATTTCATGCCTTAAGGCTTGATGGGGGAATTTATGGGAGAACACATCATATTATTTATTTATTCACTTGTTTATTTACTTCTTACTTTTGAGACAGGGCCTCAAATATTTCAGTCAGTTCTCAGTGTTGCTATGTGGGCAAGGATGACCCTGAATTTATAATCCTCTGCCTCCACCATCCCAGGGTTGAGATTGTAGGTATGGGCTACTGTACCCAGATTACACAGTACTGGGATTGAACACAGAGCTTTGTGTATACTAGGCAAACACTCCAGCACATAAGTTATATTTCAGCCCAGAATACAACATTATATTTAAAATAAAGGTAAACACACCCTCATATAGGTAAGGAAAATGATTTCTACAATTACAGGTCTTATAAATTCCAAAAAAAAATAATAATGGAACATAAAAGTAAGCTACTTCTCTTACCTACAATAAGAAACTAAACCCAATGTTGTGTGACTCTTCAATTTTTATCTAACTGCATAGACATTTTCTCACCTTATGCATTGAAACAAACACATATACACACATTTATCTCTCCATCTCTTTTTAAAGTACATTTTTGAGTTATCCATTATACACTTGCCTTTCATTAGATTATAAATCCTCAAGAACAGGAAAGGTATGTTTTATATCTAATATCTGGCATGGCTGCAAAACTTGGGAGACAAAACCATTTTAAAAGAATCACTGAACCTCAGCCCCAGCTTCTATGTCCTCTAGCTAAATGACGGTGGACATGCTGCTTTGTTCTGTTTGTTTGTTTGTTTTTAACTCTCTTCAATGTTCTCACCTACATGTGGCTGTTGAATAGATAACTCTAATAATGGTTACGTCCAATATTTTTTGACCTCATACACTGTGCCTGCTGCTTTATATCTGTTCATCCTGATGAGGAATCTGAGGGTCAGAAGGTGAAGTTCCTGGTAAACTCACTTGGGCACTAATGACTGAAACAGAATTGCCTAGCTCCAAAACAAGTGCTCTTCCACTGAGCACAGCTAATGTCTGTCTCCTCTCAAATATACATCTCCCTCCAAGCCCTGACTCCTCCACAAACAGAACAGCAAAGGCAGCCAGTCAGAATACGAGATGTAGGCATCGGAGGTTAGAAGTCAACTTTCCACAAAAGAAACTTGGCTTTTCCCAGATGGAGACTAGACTATGCTCATCTTCTGCCTTCTGGTTTCCCCTTACACCCAGTCAACCCTGTCTTGATCCACCAGGGGATCGATCTAAAGATGGCCAAGAAAAGCCATTTCAGAGTGTGTGTGTGTGTGTGTGTGTGTGTGTGTGTGTGTGTGTGTGTGCATTTAGGAGATGATTGTGGAGGTGACAAATTATTTCTTTCTATGCACTTAAATTTTAATAAACATTTATACATTCAGCTGTGGCCCACAAACACATGCATATGTAACAAGGCTTGCAGACACACACACACGTATTCGTTCCCACAGAGGGTTGTAATAAAAGTTGTGGGAAAGCACTTTTGACTTCTTTATTTATTTTCCCTATTATGGAAAAAAATCTGAAACAAAAATTAAAACAAATGTCCCAACACACTGCAGTCATTCATTCTTATGGCACAAGAACAGAACTGTTTGTCATTAAAATGCACTGGGAAATACAAACATGTGGAGTCATTCTAATGTGGAAAAGTTTCTGTGACCTTACACTGCTCCTACGCCAAGTTTAGAACCCAAAGGGAGTATCCCTAGGTCAGGGTGACCTATGAGCCAAAGAGGGGGATGCTTGAGAGAAATTAAGTTTATCACTTCCTTTTGCAAAGTGGACAATTTGATGACTCTGGCATATTTTTTTCCACTCTTTCAAAAATCAAAAGCAATTGCTATAGAGAAACACTCCTTGTTCATCTGGAGCGATATGCCTCTGGGAATCAGAAATGGAAGGGAGCTTGGGCACAAACTAGGCGCAAGCTCAGTAGAAAGGCTGTGGAGATCATGAATCAGACAGAAAGGACCCAGCCTGGAGTGGCTGTGCTTCCTGGGGACAGAGAAAGCTATGAATGCAAGCTAGATGGTGAATAGCTTTGGATGCCAATCTTAGCTGCTCAATGGGAGAGCGATGTTTGGTAGGATAACATCATAAGCCACTGCCCAAGATCCATTTTGACTTTACATCAGGGACAAAGGAAGTTTCTTTTTTCTTTTTTTTTTTTTTTGTGCTTTTCATGCTCTTGTTGGTGACGCCATTTGTGATGATTCAGGAGCACATTTTTTTTCTGTATACTTTTTTTAAAATTATTATTATTATGAACAAAGAAGTCATGCTTTCTATCCCTGTATATCCTTATTCAAGGTCTCTCCACAACTCCCCATCCCCTCCCTGGGCAGGCAGCAGACAGTCCCATGGTCCCACTGACCCAATATTGTTTAGTTCAGTCTCCACTCCTGACAGATCCAGTTTTGTCCCCCCTCCCTCAAGAATGAGTCAGGTGTTCCTCTAGATGGAGTGAGATCTGAAGAGTCAGTCCAGGGTGTTTCTGATCACAAGCTGTTCAGTGGTTGTGGTTTGCAGCTTCGACATGCTTTGCTTTTTTCTTGTTTGTTTATTTAGAGACCACTAATGAGTGAGTACATCCCCTGCTTATCTTTCTGAGTTTGTGATACCTCGCTCAGGAGGATATTCTCCAAGTCCATCCATTTGCCTGCAAATTTTAGGATATCATTTTTCCTTACTGCAGAGTAGTATTCCATTGTGTAGATGTACCACAGTTTGTTAATCCATTCTTCAGTTGAGGGACATCTAGGTTGTTTCCAGGTTCTTGCTATTACAAATAATGCTGCTATGAACATAGTTGAGCTAATGCCTGCCAAAGGAAGTTTTTAGGACATTTACAAATGGATTTTCTCATTGGCAGATCCAGTACCATGTTTTTGAGCATACGACTGGCCCATTTCTCCTTGATTCAGAAAATGAAATGTAGTTTAGAGACTTGGTTTCTATTTCAAGAAACACATGCTTAAAGTAGAAAATGATGTGAATTTTAAAAGACTAAGGTATGCTTTAGTAGAAGGATGTTTATCTAGTACCATGCTCAAGACCTCAGGTTTAACCCTAGGTAGCACATAAAGAATGTGGACTTAAAGATAGATTAAAATGAAGTTGAAATTCAAATTCTGCTATTTGATAATATCCTAAACTCAGGAAATGTATATGACTTCTAGAACTATCTTTCCCCAGTAAAACAAAGTGGTTAAATAATAATCTTTCCACAGCATTTGAAAAGTCTAAGTTAGTGGTATATGTAAAGGACCGAACTAAAATAGGGCCCTTAGGAAGTATTCCATAAAAAAAAAAAAAGCTCTAAAAAAGATCCTTTGTGAAACTCCTTACTAATAAAACAGAATTTAAATAAAACTAAATCCACAGCAAATTTAATCCTCAATGGTGAGAGACTAAAAATTTCTGTAAGACTAGAAACTTGAAAAAGTATTTACTTTTTCACTTTTAGTCAACATATTTGTAATTGTAGAAGCTTCTATCTACAGGATTAAAACTCAGCAGAAACATCATCTAGAAGTCAGGTCAATGAAAATCATTGGTAGAGAGAATAGTTTATAACAGTGTCTGCTAGCATTGCCAGTTCATTGTGTTAACAAAATGTGCATGAACGTTTTACCATTGGTTTTAAATTTCATATAGGAAATATATCCTATTACTGCCTATAATCATATGAAGACCAAGGTACTTTTCCTTATCCCTTTGGTGTTCTTCTTAAGGAGAAATTAATTAGACAATCCTGAAGAGTGGGTTTCTACCATCACTCACTTCTACCAAACAAAACAGCTGAGCTATACCTGATACCCCACAGCCATAACCATGCTTCTCTGGTCCAAGGAACTTCCATGTGAAATCGTATCAGTTCATTCCAGACACTGAATAAATACTTTCCTGGCTAATTCCTGGGCTAATAGCTACAATGGGAAAACATACATAACAAGTTCCTCTGTTTGTGCTTCAATTTTCAAAGTTAATGGTTTATTTAACTAGCGGGTTATTTCTTGATTACAAGCCACTTAATAGGCCGAGGTTGTGTTTGGATTTCATAAATTGAATTTCACAAAGCTTGCATTTCAAAACAATATGTCAAGTTCAACACCTTCTTTTACAAACCTTTCTAATCAAGGCATAAGAAATAATCTTTTATTTGTAAATAAAACTGCAATCAGCTTTCAGATAAGAACAACTTTGCATATCTTCCCCCGTGCAAATGTTTACTTGGGTAACAATAAATGTATAAAGAAACAAGATACAAAACTGATTAAAATAAAGTTCCCTATTGACAGAGCTGGAATCTAGAAGAAAAGGTCAGCAAAGACAAATTGATGGCAATTATTACTATCACCATCTTCAGAGCAAAACCACAATTCCTGCTTAGACCTCACATGCATCTTGTGGCTTTTGCCCAGCCTTGAGGAAGCACAGCAGTCTACCTGGTGTACTTGCGGTCATTCCTCATGCCTCCATTTCCATCCCCCGAGTGCTGCTACACTTCAGACTCATGATTAAGATGGATTATTGCTTGAAATTTCAATTTGATGTCCAGCACCGTTTTTTTTTAAGCTTTCCAATTTCATGATCGGTAACATATGGGTCTGTTTGCCCCCAGTTTAAGTTCCAAGACATCCTAACCCACCTGAAAAAAGTATGCTGTAAGTCTCAATTTTTAAGTGGAATTCTGATAGTGCCACTGTATAAAGTGCACAGATATGTGAAAATACAATTGTGAAGGATTCAAAAGAGACCCTTGCCAGTTCTGTACACCCATCACTAGTAAGTTTAATACTCTCAAGACTCAGTAAATACTTATTGCATTTCTAACACATCCTAAGCTATGTGCTAAATTCTGAAAGTGTAACAATAATACAAATAAAGACAAGGGTCCTATTCCCTGAATATACCAGCCTTGCAGAATTCAAATATTAAAGGAGTGATTATATAAGTATTTTGTTACCAGAAAGACAACAGAGCTATAATGAACTATGAAACAAGTGGATTTAATTTACACCAGGGAAAGTATGGATTAGACAGAAAGTTCTATCAAAAGAAATAGAATGTAGGGTAGAATATGAGGCTTGAATATCAATCTAGGCAACCAGAAAAGAAGAATACAAACAAGAAACAGCAAAGGCAGGGACAAAAGGATATGACCATTTGGGGAGAAATGTAGACATTCTACCACTGATGGAGGGTGAGGCAGTGAGTGGGAGAATTGGGTAGGTGAGGCTGATACAGGATACTGACATCTTAGGTAGTACTTGATGGGGATCCTGAATGACAAATACAGTTTTATTCATATGACAAGGAGAGAGGATTGTTTCAAAATAAGAGAGCAGCCTGTGTTCATGTGAGACCCATGTATGGGCAACAGCCCTGACTCTCATTGGAGTACTTGGTGTATTGGGAAACGGAAGCTGCCAATCATGTGGACGATCACAGATGGTTCAAATATATGTATTCTGCGGTTAGACTTTGTGGTAATAGGAAAAATGCCATCTGCTGGGAAAGCATCACATGTGAATTTGTACTTGAAGAAGCTGAGCAGTAACAGAACAGGATACAGCTTCAAGTCCAGCTAGATGTCTGCTGTGATATCCAGGAGAAAGATGGAAAGTGCTGGACCAGGAGTGTCCACAGCATCAACAAAGGGGAAGAAGGGAATTTCAGAACACAGTAGGAATCAGCGAATCTACACCTCAATGGCTCACTCTTGAGGAGACAGAGATGAGATAAGAAATGAGAAATAGTCATGTCTCATACCCAAGTTACAGAGCTGATGCTGTTGCCTTTCACCAGAAGAACATACACTGAAAGACAAGAGCTTAGGCATTTACAAATTGAACATTTTTTTCTGGAGGCTGTATAATGCCATGTTTTTAATGTTGTCTATTTGGGGCCCTTTTTATTTGGTTGAAAATGGGTATTGTTGGGTTATGTGGGAGCTCACGAGAAAAGTCTTTCTAGTGAAAGTTACAATCATGAAGAAACATGAAGAAAAGAAATTTCATAGGGGAAAATAGCTTCTCTTTCCCCCTATTCTTTCTCTCCCTTGAATGTGGGTCCTCTAGAAGAGGAGCAAGAGCTTTTAACCTCAGAGCCACTGAGTCATCACTACAGATCAGAAAGCATTGCTTTATTTAGAATGAGAAAGGGTAGATTCAAAGATATGAGATGTATTAGAGATGAGAAGAGAAGACTTTGTTTGTTATAGATGTTGTGATCTATGGGTCAAAATGGGGGATCAAGAAAGATGAAAAAGAAGAGAATTTGACAGTTAGAAAGTGATACTGAGGGTGTCTTTTCTGGGCTCTCTTTAGAGCACAGTGACTAATGTCTAAGAGATGTGTTAAAACCATGCTGAAGCCAGGACTGAACTGGAGGAAAGGAAGCTGTGGATGGAAGTTGGAGTATCAGTTTCACAGCTGAGAGATAGAGCTTATTAGTCTATGCCCTTGGGGGAGGGACTTAGGACTCAAGATTGAGGTGTCAGTCCTTGAACTGACATCATGAAATTAGTGTAGGCACTAAAGCCATTCAGGACTTCTTAGCAGGTATCACTGCCCTTGAAAAATATAAAAGATTAAACGCAAGGGCTGATGAAATGTGGTAGTGAGAAAAAGTAGGACAGATGGTGGATAAAATCAGGCATCACCAGAGACAAACCTAGCAGATGGGTGCAGGGTTGAAGCTTGACAAGAGATTGGAAGGTCAGTGAGATGCTTCCTAACTGTGTCTGAGGTCTTGATAGGCAGCACATGTTTCACCTCAGAGGCCACAAGAACAATGTTCCCATCCAGGAGAACAACTGATTTTATTTTAAGAGATGTTGAAAATGTTTCAAAATTTACATATAATGAAGCAGAGGTCCAAACCGTACCACAGGACATGTTTAGATAGAGGTCAGGATTCAAAAAGAAGGAAATAGAAGGGTGGGGGAGCATGCAGTAGCAGAGAGGGGAGAAAGGAAATGCTATCTTAGCCAGAGCAAAGAAAAAGGAACAGGGTACGAATTGAAGAATAAATAGAAATAGCTTCAATTCACGCATTCAGACGAGAATCTGCCTGCCATAAACTGTTTCATTGCTGGGAGCTTATGAACCGTCTATATGTGTAGCTGGTGGCCTCATTTCTGAATTTCCCGTCTCTCAGCCTATGCCTCGCTGAGCCCGAGAAGCAATTCACACATTTGCAAAGTGTTTGTCCTTGCACTAGAAGAAGCCTGTGTTCCTTCCCCAACACAGCACAGCCTTCTGGATGTAATTCGTGAATCTATGTGGACAAAGCTCTGCACAGCCCAGACTTAGATTCTCCTCCATACACAAATGTGTCTCTATATTCAGTCTTACCCAGATGAGAGTTTTCATAGTCAATTTAAATGGCAAAATTTACTATAAAAATTATAAATGAGATGCATACAGCTCAACAAACACAACTGAAACCACATTATTCCTTCTCTTTGTTTAACTGGTATAAAAAGTATTTTGACATTTCAGTGAGCTACTCTCATTTTTCAAAAATTTAAACTGAAGATTCTTTCATATTATGTCAACGCTGGGTAGGTTCCATTTCTCTTTCTGATTTCATTAGCTGCCAGGCCACAAAGGGGAAAAAAAATTCATTTTCTCCTCAAGCCATCCACTTGGTATCTTTTATGCTCCAACACTCCACACGCAGATCATTTCTTCAGCATGGCTGTCTCAGTATGGAATACAGAGGGGGTCTTAGAACCCCACTTCCCCAAGAAGAATAAGAGCAAATGACATACAATGAGCTCCCCAAAGGTGATCTTGCATAGCCCTCTGCTGCCTAGAAGCCCAATGTAGCTGAAGAAATTCAAAGATGTCAGAACCTTCTGGAATTTGCTTGTGACGTTCTGAAAGAAATAGCATGTGGGAAGTGAGTGTGGATAAATGGAGTCTCATTGTTCTCATCATCTGCAAGCTTGGTCTCCTTAACTCTTCTCTAATGAGGTAAGAAATGGGAGACACCTCATCCCCTGTTATCAGCACAGCAGTTGCCTTGGTAGCATCTTGTTTGGTACCCAAGGCCTACATATCAAACTAATCTGAGTAAAGACTTAGCGCAGCTGTCAGAGCTGAAAAATTAAAGAGATAGTAAATGGGAAAGAGAAGCCTCCTATGGATTACTACCTAGAGTGTTCTTAGATTTCCTGGCAGTTACCTCAAAGACAAGGTTTCACCACCATTGTAAAGTGCCTTCAGCCCTATTGAGACTGTCACAATGACTGAAATTATCACACGGTAAAGGCACCACAGTCCCCCAGCTTAAAAGCAAATAAGTTATCCTTACGGACTTAGAAGAACGGCAAGAGCTCCAAGTTCAATACAATTTTATTATTGAGATGGAAGAGATACAGGCTAGGAGGGCAAACAAGGTGTTGGAGGGACTCTGTCGTGCAAGACAGGTCCATGATAAAAGCACACTGGAGTGAGTGAGTCAGGGATCCTTCACTTCCTAGCTGTAAAGTTTTAGGCTGAGTACTTAACCTCTCTGATCCTTTACTGTCCTATTTGGTAACAAAGATAAGGCTATCTAACCCATAGGGTTATTTAAACATTAAATTATATAAAATATTACATGCAAAGCACACAGAAAATTTACATTTTCATTCAGTACCTCTGGTGTGTTGTTGTTGTTGTTGTTGTTTATCTCCTACTCTCCAAGAAGACTCTGAAGGAATGAGACTTAGTGAGGAGTTTTGGAAGCAACAGAGAGAGACATTGAAAAAGGGACCACTGAATATATTAAGAGTCCAAAAAGAGCATCCCAGTATTGGAAGTAGCTATTGCAGAGAAGTGATAGAGATGTGAGACAAGTGTAAAACATTTACCGAACTCAGAGTTACAGGGGAAATCAATTAGGATATGACTTCTAACTTGGCTAGTCTTTAGCTAGATAGTGGGGGACAATATTCTCAGCCCTGGAGAACTCTGGCTTATTGCTCATCCACCAAAGAGAAATATTATGATAAGAGTACTCATGCCATAGGTGGGATGGCCAAATACTTTTATCCTTCAAACAAGAACACTTCTGAAATTGCAAGTGGGCACTAGTGATAATTATATTGTTACAACAGGAGTGAACAAGGGCTCTCTTAGGCAAAACCAAATGCCCTATTTGTGGGGTATTTACAGTATGATATGATTAGTGCTTGCTCGGCTGCAAACACTCAACAAATATTGTGAATATTGTTTCTAGTGATTTTTCCTTGATCAGTTTGGTCTCTTCATTAAGTGTCTGTTATATGGAGTTATTATAAAGACCCAAGAGAATGATACTTTAGATGCACCTTCTATGTGGCCTGAGTTGTAAGAAATATTCAATAAGATTATTCACTACTGGATCCATGGCTGGTTATGAGATAAAAGAAATAGATGAACTATAAAATGTCTGAAACTACTCCTTCTTGGTCATTACTGTTTTTAAAAAGTCACATATTGGTTAATTGTTTGTCCTTGTCATTAAAAGAAGAATACAGTCCTAGGCTTGGGCAAAACAAGCCAATTATCTCAGCTTCCAGTGTGGGCCAGGCAGGCAAATAAAAGGCCCAAGGCCTACCTGGACTAATGAGTGACTGATTCCAAGGCCAATTGAGGCAAGTTAGTAAGAGCCTGTATCAAAGTAAGAAGTAAGCAAAAAGCTAAGATTCAGTCATTTCAATCATTCTAGGATTCAGTTGTAGAAATCGTGGCATACATGTTTAAGACCTTACATTTAATCCCAACTAACCAAAATCTTCAAGGGGGAATTTCGATAAAGCCAACTTTCACTTTAAGCTGATGATGGTACACAGAGTAGAATAAAAGAAGCACTTATTTTGAAATTTAAAACTCTAAAGTAATTATTTCAAACCTAGATTCCCAGTTATTAGCTGTATAGCCTTGAGGGGATCATCTGGAGAGTATGTTTTAATCTATATACACCTCAGCTTCTTATCTGTGAAATTGAGTCTTCCATTCTCTCAGGGTTACTATGTGCCCAATGTGATGACACAGGCACAGGGAAACTGCCGAGAAGGTTACAATTTGAGAGGCTATACCTAGTAATGATACCTTTTATTTGAGTTCTATCCTGGCTAATGAAGCACATCCCAAACTTGTATTGTACCTTCTGAAAATGAGTAAGAAATAAGGAAAATGTTATCTTCTCCACCCACAGCCCCAAAAGATGTTCCTGCTTTCACTTCCTTTCAATTTGGTCCCTTATCCAGTTACTGTGTTTCTCTCGGATGGAGCAGCATCCTAGGCTACAGGGAATCACACTGCTAGCATGTCTATTTACTCAAAATACACAATTTTCCCTACATTTCAATTCCATTTGGTCCATAAGACAAGACCATCACCTTTACCAGAAATTCACTTCCATTTTTAGGAGTGCCAATTACAACTTCCTTTTGGCACAAATATTGGCATATTTAAAATTCACACTTTAATTAAGATCAAGTCTGGGGTAAGTTTGCTCTAGGTTCTGAAAACACCATTTCCCAGTTTCCACCATTAATCGGGCCATTTCTTTCATATATCCTTGAATATATGTCTTAGACACACACACACACACACACACACACACCTCTTCCTTAGAAACCTCAGCCAGAAAAGCAACTGGCTGGGTGGTAAGAGGTTTCTATAAGCAATTTATTATTAATAGAGCTTTTTATTAGGTGAATGATATAAATATATTCCAAAACCTTGCTCTAGCTCAGTCGCTCTCAACCTTTGGGGGCATCACCCTTCAGCAAACCTATTTCCAAAAATATTTATATTATGATTCATTACAGAAGAAAAATTATAGCCATGTAAAAGCAACAAAATAACTTTATGGTTGAGGGTCACCACAAATAAGGGACTATATTGAAGTATTGCGACATTAGGAAGGCTGAAAACCACTACACCAGTCCCTATCTGTGCCATTCCCTTTCCCTACATTGTCTTCTTGATTTTTTTGCCCACAATGGTTCAGTGAAAAACCAATAAGAAAAAGACCTGTGATAAGATCCTGACTACACAGGCAGTATTGTGGTGCTCTGACAGCCTTGTCAATGGAGCTAGGTCCTAGGGTTACCATTTTTAGTAGCTTATCAAGATTAGGGAAGGTAAATAATTATACACATGTTTTACTCAATTCAGTTTCCCTTGAACTAATTCCTGGTGGTTATTAGAGTTTATTCCTAATGTGAATAGTAAGTGTGTCCTTTGAGATAAAAGTAACTGATAGAACATAAATCCCAAGATTTCAGTAATTTACAAGGAAAAGAAAAGTGTAGTTTTTCACAACTGAAATTCAGTCAATAGTCAGCAGTAACCATGTTATTGGTTTTATGTGATTCAAACCCATACAAAATATTACAGGTGGTTTCCAACATCTGTATCTCTATCAGAGAGAGCCAAGAGGCAGGTGGATTGACAGAGCTTACTAACCAGCCCGTCTGGCCAATTGATGACAGATAATCTTAAAAGATACAGAAGACCCTTGGAACCCCAGGTAAGAAACTCTCCATCACTCACAAACCCCTTTAAAGCTTGCCAACAACCCAGACTACACACACACACACACACACACACACACACAGAGAGAGAGAGAGAGAGAGAGAGAGAGAGAGAGAGAGATCCAGTTCCATACTCTTGTCTACAACTTCAGAAGAAGACTTCTGCTTTCCCAGAGGCCAGGCTGGATTGGGACCCCAGGCTTACAAATTTAGAAGACTTCAGCTTTACTAGAACATAGGCCAGATCTAAGGATCCCAGCACTGGCAGCTGACCTGAAGGTCAGGATCGTCCTAGAGAACCCAGTGCCCAGAACAACCCCTCCCTGGGCTACATAGCCTGGTCTACAAACATGGAAGAAGATTTTAGTTTTCCTAGATCTGATCTAGGAACCCTAGGCCCCCAAAACTCTACAGAGGACACCCTGCTGGGCCTGAAGACATTCAAGGCACCAGAAACCTTGGTCATTTAGGTCAGAAGATCAGAGAAGAAAGAGAAACCAATAAACAAAACACCCATTAGACAAAGACAAATGAAAGAATCAACATCTAGACCTATAGTCATCCCAAATGCAGATACCTAAATGCGTGTAAGGACACAGTCAATAACAGAAAGGGTAATATGGCATCACCAAAGCCCAGACATCCTATATCAGCAAGACCTAAATAATCCAACACACTTGAAGCAAAAGAAAAGGACCTTAACTTTATGAAGATGATAGAGATCATTAAAGAGGATATGAATAAACCTCTTAAAGAAATTGGAAGAAATCAATAAATCCCTAAAATAAACAAATGAGCAGAAAGGAGACCTTTGAAAATAAAAGCAATAAAGAAAACACAGATGGAGGGAATTCTGGAGATGGTAAATTTCTGTAAGTGAACATGAACTACAGATGTAAGCATCACCAACAAAATACATGAGATGGAAAAGAGAATCTTAGACATTGAAGACAAGATAGAGGAAGTAGATTCATCCGTCAAAGAAAATGTTAAAACTAAAAAATTACTACTATAAAACATTCAAGAAATCCAGGTCACTATGGAAAACACAAACACAAGAATGATAGGAATAGAAGAAGAATAAACCCATCTAAAAAATACAGAAAATATACTTAACAAAACCATAAAAAAACAATTTTCCAACCTAAATAAGGACATACTTACAAAGGTGCAAGAAGCTTACAGAACACCAAAAAATAAAATCACCTTGTTACATAATAATCAAAACACTAAACATACAGAACAAAAACAAAATTAAAAGGGCAAAGGGAAAAGGCCAAGAAACATATAAGGACAGACCTATTAGAATCACACCTGAGTCCTCATTGGAGACACTAAAATTGAGAAGGGCCAGAGATCACAGATGCTAACCCAGACTACTATACCCAGCAAAATTTAATCACCATTGATGGAGAAAAACAAGATATTGACAAAATCAAATTTAAATAATATCTATCCATAAACACAGCCCTATAAGTATTAAAAGGAAACTTCCAACCCCAGAAAGTCAACTACACCCACAAAGACACAGATAAATAAATAATTTCAGACCATCAAAACTTGAAGAAAAAACCCACAAATGCAGATAGATGAACATACACACACACTACCACAAATAACAGCAAAATCACAGAAATAAACAATCATTGGTCATTAATATCCCTCAACATTAGTAAATTCAATTCACCTATAAAATGACACAGGCTAATAAATTGGGTATGAAAACAAGATCCATCATTCTGTTGCATACAAGAAACACACCTCAATAGCAAAGATAGACATTACCTCAAAGTGAAGGATTTGAAAAAGATTTTTCAATCAAATGGACCTTGAAGCAAGCTGGTGTAGCTATTCTAATACCTAATAAAACAGACTTTCAAACAAAATTAACTGAAAGAGATTGAAAAGGACATTTTATATTCATCAAAAAGAAAATCCAACATGATGTCTCAATTGTAAAAATCTATGTCCCAAATGTAAGGACACCTACATTTTTAAAGGAAACATTACTAAATCCTAAAAATCACATAAAACCTCACACAATAATAGAAGGAGACTTAATTACCCCACTCTCACTAATGAACAGGTCATTCAGAAACTAAATAAAAAAAAATAATGGAACTAACAAGACAGTATGACTCAAATGAACCTAATAGATACCTACCGAAATTTCTCCTGAACAAAAGAATGTATCTTCTCAGCATTGCATGAAACTTCCAAAACGGACTGCAACAAAGCAAATCTCAACAGATACAAAAAAAAATTGAAATAATCCCCTGAATATTGCAGACCACAGTGGATTAAAGATGGATTAGAACAACAACAGAAGCCTACAAACCCATGGAAACTGAGTAACTTTCTACTGAGTTACCACACAGTCAAGGAAGAAATGAAGGAATTAAAGATCTCTAGAATGTAATGTGAATGAATGCACAACATACCCAAACTTATGGGACAAATGAAAGTGGTGCTAAGAGGAAAGTTCACAGCACTGAGTGCATTCATGAAGAATTTGAAGATATCACATACTACCCACTTAATAGCACACCTGAAAACTCCAGAACATCAGCAGCAACAAAAAGCAGACACAACTAAAAGGAGTGAATGACAGGACACAATTAGACTGAGGGCTGAAGTCAATGAAATAGAAACCAAGAGGACAATACAAAAAAATCAATAAAACAAAGAGCTGTTTCTTCTCGAAAATCAACAATATACATAAAACCTTACCCAAACTAACTAAAAAAACTAACTGAAAAGCCAAGAGAGAGAATATCCAAATCAAAAAAAAAAAAAAATCCAAAACAAAAAGGGGACATAATAACAGACTATGAGGAAATACAGAGAATCATTAGGAGATGCTTCAAAAACCTATAGTTCATGAAATTAAAAACCTAAAAGAAGCAGACACATTTCTTGATAAATACCACTTGCTAAAGTTAAATCAAGATCATATAAACAATTTAAATAACTGATAACCAACCCCTAAGGCAATAGAAGCAGTCATTAAGTTAAAAAAAAAAAGCCCATAGGCAGACAGTTTTAATTCAGAATTCTACCAGACTTTCAAAGAAGAGCTAATGCCAATACTCTTCAAATTATTCCACAAAATAAAAACAGAAGGAACATTGCCAAATTCTTTTTATGAGGCCACAGTCACTCTGATATCCAAATCACATAAAGACTCAACAAAGAAAGAGAATTACAGACCAATTTAACCCATGAACATTGATGTAAAAATAATCAATAAAATACTGGTGAACCAAATCCAAAAGGATCATCCACCATGATCAAGTATGTTTCATCCCAGAGATGCAGGAATGGTTCAACATACAAAAAACAAAAAATATGTCAATGTGATCCACCATACAAAGTGATAGAAAAAAAACTCACATGATCATCTTATTAGATGCTGAGAAGCCTTTGATAAAATCCAACACCCCTTTGTATGATCTCCCATGCTCATGAATCAGTAGGAATAACAGTAAAAATGGCCTCTTGACAAATAAATCTACAGATTCAATGAAATCCCTGTCAAAATCCCAACATAATTCTTCACAGACCTCTAAAGAACAATACTCAACTTCAAATGGAAAAACACAAAATCCAGGATATCTAATACAATCCTGTCTGATAAAAGTACTTCTTGAGGTATAATCATCCCTGATTCTATGCTATACTGCAGAGCAATAGTAATAAAAACTTAGTGGTACTAGCATTTAAAACAGGCAGGTAGAACTAAATCAAAGACCCAGACATAAACCCACACACCCTTGGACACGTGATTTTCAATACGGACGACAAAATTATACAATGGAAGAAAGCATCTTCAATAAATAGTATTGGTCTAACTAGATATTAGTATGTAGAATTGTAAATTGATCCATATCTATCACCCAGCATAAAACTCAAGTCCAAGTGGATTAAAGACCTCAACATAAATCCAGATACACCGAAGATGGTAGAAGAGAAAGTGGAAAGTAATTTCAAACACATTGGCACAGGAAACAACTCCCTAAACAGAACACCAATAGTACAGGCACCAAGATCACAATTAATCAATGGGACCTCATGAAATTGAAAAGTTTCCATAAGGCAAAGGATACCATAAATAAGACAAAACATCCCAATTGTCATCAGGGAGGTGTTATCCAGCCACTGATAGAAACAGACGCAGACCCACGGCCAAACATTCAAGAATCCTGCAAAAGAGAATGAGAAAGGATTGCAGGATCCAGCGGGTCAAGAACACCACAAGAAAACTCGCAGAATCAACTAATCTGGACTCCTAGGGGCTCACAGAGACTGAACTAATAACCAGGGAGCCTGCTTCTAGGCACTCTGCATATATGTAATAGTTGTATGGCCTGGTCCTCCTGTGGGACTCCTCACAGTGGAGTAAGAGCTGTCTTTGACTCTTTTGCTGGCTTTTGAGACCTCCCCCTCATACTGGGTGGCCTTGCCCAGCCTTAATCATGGGGAGGAGCTTAGTCAGGTTGCAACTTGATATGGCATGCTTTGTTGACACCTGTGGGAGACATGCACTTTCCCAAACAAAGAGAAGTGGATTGGGTGGTGGGGAGAGAGGAGGGAGGGAAACTGGAAGGAGAGGAGGAATAGAAAACTTTGGCAGAAATGTATAATAAATTAATGGATTTTGCTTTTAAGTTAGACTGAAGAGTGATCAAAGACACCCAAGTCATCCATTCCCCAGGCCTCCACTAGTGAGCAAAAACACATTAACGCATTTGAACACAGCTCATGCAAGAAAACATAAAAAGTTTAAAATGACATCACTGGAAGTAAAAAGATAAAGATACAGGATTTTTAGATGAGAAGAACTTTATATAATTTAATATGTGAAATATGTAGCCAAGTAAAATAAAATTACTGATAAATGTATTTAAATTATGAAATATTAAAAATAAAATTATACAACACAACTATCAGCAGATAATGTTACCTATAATTTTTCATCTGTGTCTTTATTACTGATTGAAATGATCAAGAGTACTTTATGTAAAGTGTAAATATAGAAAAGACTGAACCAAACCTAGACTATATTGAAATATGAAAATCTTAGAATGACCAGTTTTAAGATTTCATGTACTCCTTTTTTGCCCTTTGGATACAGACCCCTGAACATACAGACACATGGATATATACACATGTATCACAGAAATGCTCTTGCTGTTAATTAAACTATTGCATTTATTGAGACTATCAAACAACATATGAAAATACAGATCTGATTCTAATAATTTAAGAACAAAGTGTAATGGATGAATACATAGAAAAAGAAAATAAGGGCCTGTGATGTGGCTCAGTGGGGCAAGACACTTGCCATACAAGCCTGGCAACCTAAATTAATCTCCAGAACACATAGGGGGAGGAGAAGGAGAGACTGACTCCATAATACTGTTCACTGACCTCCAGACATGCACTAGGGCAATTCTACTCCCTTTCACACACATCAAGCACACATAGACAACAAGAACACACACAAATAAACATACAGATAAAATTATGTAGAAGGAAATATAATTTCTAACTTCTAAGGTAAGATAAAGAAGCAAGTTTATATATATATGTATATAGATATACATATATATATATTTATCCTGATAACTTTTCATGTGAGAGAGAAAGAAGACCAAAGACATTGATATTTCTGGCCTATAAATCACTATTTGAACTGTATTTATTTGAATGTCATAACTAACCAGTGGCTAAAAACAAATCCAGCTTGTAAGATGGTACATCAGCATTTTTGTCAGAATAGAAAGTATCAGTTTCATCACAGTCCACAGTGAGAGTCATTTGATTTTCTATAACATTTTTCATTACATGCATGTAAGGCACACACAAAGCAACACATTCATACACACACATATATATGGGCTCGCAACTTGAATGTTTCTGTGTCTGAAGAATAATAACAGAAAACAAAAATACTCCTTAACCGAAGGTGATAAACTAAGAACAAAGAACAATTCTCCTTTGCAACTTGCCATACTTCTGCTCAGTGTATAACATTCACATCCCTCACAGCTCATCCTAGGTTGTCTTTATTTTTCATACTCTATGCTTTCCTCCTAGGCAACCTCAGAGTTTTGATGTTGATATGGTTTGATTGTGGTTTATCCAACAAAAGTCATTATTCTTGAAGCTTGGTCCCCAGTGTGGCAATGTTGATGGATCCTTTAAGAGGCGGATACTAATAGGAGAGGACTAGAGCATTGTGGGTATGACCCTGGAAGAAAGCTGACATGGTTCTTGCAGGAAGATATTTTATTTCTAAGTTAATGTGTTGACATAAAGAGTAAGACTGACCCCTGAATCTCTCTCCCAATTCTTTGCTTGCCATATAGTCTCATTCTCATTCTTGTTCCCATCATGAAGTCTTCTGCCTTGTCTGAATGAACAGAGGGTCCCTCATCAAAAGCAGACCTCATGGTATCCCAATCTTATACTTTTACTCTCTGAAACATGAGACTTCCTTTTCCAGTATCTAGCCTCAGAATTTTGACATATTAACATAAAACAAATAATACAAATGTTATGGAGTCAAATGTTATGGTGATGCACAGAATTTTTCCTGAGACTGGGGATCATCAGATTCACAGCTGCCTCCCAGATCTTCCACCTGATTTTGGAGAAAAGACAAATCCCTAATCTGCAATGCATATACATTCAGTGTTCTGCATGTCCAGCAAGCTTTACCCAAAAGGAAACACAGAGATCATACTGCATCCAATGCTTCTTCCTCAGTATTGTCTAAAGCTAGAATGCCTAAAAGTGGAGCCTGAAATGAGAGTTCTGCAAAATGCTCTTGGAG